>CAUYRH010043892.1:0-49098 GCA_963574655.1 Perodicticus potto
GGCAGATATTATGTTGCATCAGCCTTCACACTTGCAGTTAATATCATTGCCAAAAAAATTGTATTAAAGGAACAGATAGGCTCTGATGATGAAGATGAGTCCAGTGAACAAACCTTTATGTATTACATCAATGATGGAGTATACGGATCATTTAATTGCATCCTCTATGATCATGCTCATGTAAAGCCTCTTCTGCAAAAGAGACCTAAACCAGATGAGGAGTATTATTCATTCAGCATATGGGGACCAACATGCAATGGCCTTGACCTGATAGTTGAGTGCTGTGACCTGCCAGAAAACCATGTGGGCGACTGGATGCTCTTTGAAAATATGGGTGCTTACACTGTAGCTGCTGCTTCTCTTTCAATGGATTCCAGAGGCCGACTATACTAGGTGATGTCAGGACTGACGTGGCAACTCGTGGGGCAAATCCAGAACCCCGACTACCTACCCAAAGTAGAAGAGCAGACTGTTGGCCCTCTGACTGTGTCTTGTGCTTGGGAAAATGGAATGAAACGTCACCTAGCAACTTGTGCTTCAGCTAGTATTAATGTGTAGATATCATTCTGTAGCTGTTAACTGCGAGTTTAGCTTGAATTAAGGGCTTTAGGGGGACCGTTTAACTTAATTATTGCTAGTTTTGAAATGTCTTTGCAAGAGTAGGGTTGGCACAGATGTAGCAATATATAAGATTAGGAGATGGGGTCACATGTATCTATGTTCCTATGGAAACTATTTGAATATTTGTTTTATATGTATTTTTATTCACCTTTCAGACATGCTATGAAAGAGCACCCCTCCCCTGCACAGCAAGCATTTGTAGTTTGTACAGTGGCAGAATGAGCCAAAAGTTTAGTGTTGTGACCTGTTTTAAAAATAAAGTGTCTTGAAATAAAAAATAAAAAAAAGAAAAGAAAATGTGGATACAATTTACCAAATGGAACTGGCTGAACTGCAGAATTGTGACTCTCTGAAAGAAGCATTCAAGTCAAGAAGCCTTCCTAATTTCTATGCATCTCTCCCCTCTGAGACATATCCTAATCTCGGGAACCATGCACTCAAAATGGCAACCATCTTTGGCAGCACTTATGTCTGTGAACAGACTTTTTCCAGAATGAAACATTTGAAATCTCCAACCAAATCTAGACTAACTGATGCACACTTGCATCACTTATTATGACTAGCAGTGACAAATATGGAACTGGACATTGACCATCTCATTAGCCAAAAGCAGGCCCATAGTTCCCATTGAAATACTGGTAAGTTTGTTCATTTAACTTTATTTGTTCTTCATTTTAAATATTGTATTTGTTCCCATTTTGTTTTTTTACTTCAAAATAAGATATGTGCAGTGTGCATAGGAATTTGTTCATAGTTTTTTTTTAAACTATAGTCCGGCTCGCCAATGGTCTGAGGGATAGTGAACTGGTCTCGTGTTTAAAAAGTTTGAGGACCCCTGCTTTACAGCCTTTGTATTAACCTGGTTGGAAGTGGAACACATTATTCTTAGTAAAGCATCACAAGAATGGAGAAGCATGAATCCCATGTACTCAATTTTGATATGAGGACAATTAATGACAATTAATGAGACAGTAGGGGTCACAGGGGGGAAGGGGAGAGCAGAGAGAGAAAGAATGAGGGAGGGGTGGGGAAAGGAAGAGCAGAGAGAGGGAAAGAGCAAGGAGGATGGGGTCTTGGTGTGTGCCACACCTTTTGGGTGTGTTTTGGGCAAAACACAATTGTAAGAGGGCCTTTACCTAACAAATTCAATAAGTTTAACCTGTTTTTTTTTATATTAAAAAAAAAAAAAAAAAAAAAAAAATGTATATGTATATATATATATATATATATATATGTATGTATGTATAAAGGAAGAGAATTTTTTCTAATTGTCTGCACTAGGCACCACCTGGCTATCTGTGAATCTGCTCACAGGGAGCTATCAGCAGCTTTCAGAGGCAGAAAAGGTAAACTCAACAGACAGTGAGGTCTGCCATGACCCCAGGCTCACCATCAGAATAAGAGTTGGAACCAGATGATGTGTAAAGACACACAGGTGCTCTCACGTGGTGCTGCAGGTGGTTGGGTGACAGTGGGTCCCCAACCAGTTCTGAGGACTCTGGGGCTAGCAGAGAAGTTTAAAGATAATGACAGTTGTTATCACACACAGTAAGGGCTTTAACACGCATTGACTCTTTTTAATCCTAACAACAACCCTATGAGGTTGGTGTATGCATTTAGACAGAGTCTCACTATGTTGCCCTCAGTAGAGTGCTCTGGCATCATAGCTCACAGTAACTTTAAATTCTTGTACTCAAGTGATTCTCTTGCCTCAGCCTCTCAAGTGGCTGGGACTATAGACACCCACCACAATGCCTGGCTATTATTTTATCACATTTGTCATTGTTGTTTAGCTGACTCAGGCTGGGTTCGAACCTGCTAGCCTGGGTGTATATGGCCAGCGCCCTACCCACTGAATTACAGGTGTTGCCCGAAGTTGGTACTATTATTATCACCAATTGGCAGATGGAAACTGAAGAGAGAGGATAAACAACTAGCTCAAAATCACACAGCTAGTAAGAAAGCGAGGCCAGTTCCAGCAGCCTGATTCCACACCCACACCCTTCATGATTACATCACGTCTTAAGGTAGATTTTAGCCAATTTGGAAAAACCTGATTTCTTCCTTTGAAATTGTTTTAGAAAATGCACAAGGCAACATGTATTTAGGGTTAGCTGTTGTGGTTTCTTAAATGTGTGGTTTGAATTGAGAGAACACAAAGCTCAAAGCCCAGACCCATGAGTGGTCTTGCATGAGGCAGGTAGGGAGCCATGGGCAGTAGGTGACTGTCTTGAAGGTATCCCACCTGGGAAGAAACTCTGTAAAGAAATAGATACTATGGAAGAAGCTTGCGAGTCCTTAAAGGAGCTCACTGGAGTCCCAGGGAAGCCTTTGGAAGGAAAGACTGCCAATAGCCCTGGTGTGCGGGGCCCTGGGGTGGACATCCAGGCACTCATTGACCTGGGACACCCCCCTCTTCAGTTGGAGATTTCATGTTACAGAGAGGGCTCTGGAACCATCCCCTGTCTCTGGGGCGAGCCCTCATGTCATCTCAATGCCCACATCATGGCCAGGCTGCCCTACTCACCCAGGAGACTGACCCTTCTGCTCCTAGACACCCCTACAACCGCTCCCCAGCTTCCCAACAGACTCCAAAGGTAAGCAGCCCAGATGCTCACGGGCAGCAGTCTGAGCTGACGGTCTGCTGAACCTCAGAGAGACACCAAAGTCAGCCCGACAGACCATCTTATCTTAGAACAGCAGTTCTAAGTCCTTCAAGACCTGGACGCCACAGCAGTTGTTGGGGGAACACCAGGAACAGATGCTAGAGTTTGCTGTGTGTTGCCACAGACACAGGGCTACACGCAAGTTCAGCCTGCGCAGGTGGCTTCAGAAGCCAAACACGGACAAGTGCATGGAGGGGCTATCATGTGGAGAGGCAACTGTTGCTGCTTTAATGTGGATCCCAGGTCAGGTGTGAGGACTGAGTGCCTCTGTGACCATCATTCAGCATGAGTGTCAGCAGATGTTACTGTGTCAACTGTATTGAAGTGCATTTTCTCACCAAGCGTGTGACATTTTAGCGTAATTGTACTTTTGTTATGGCCACGACAGGGCTGATTGATGATCACTGATCAGGCCACCTGGCTCTGTGTAACTAGGCTTCCTGTCCCCTTGTTTCCTTTTGCCCTGTAGGTCTGCTCTGCTGATGCCTGGCAAGGCTGGGGTCATGAAACCAAAGAGAGTTTATGAACTGCAGCTGTCTCCCTCCCTCCCTCCTCAGCAAGTGCAGCCATGTGGCCACTGTGCAGGGCCCTTTCCCTGAATGCTGGGGAGCAGGGTGAGGGACCGCAGGGCACCATGTGTCCTGAAGAAGTTCACCTGTTTGCTCACTGCAACTATCAGGCCCCCAACGCCTAAAGAATTACAGATTCCTGTGTGAATAACATCCCCGCCCGAGTAACATCTCTGCCTGCCGCCTCTTGCTTGCCCCTTGCCATAAAATGTTCCCACAAATGGTGCATCGGAAAGACCCAGCCATGCATATGCTTTGAGGAAGCCCCATAGTTACTGCAGGAGGAGGACAGAGGCAGGCTGGCATGGGGCCTCCTGGTGTGATGGTTCCTGGAGACCATGAAGACACTGCCACTGCAAGTCTGGTGTCCTGGGTGGAGGAGGTTAAGGGGGCTGGATCCATTCCCATGCTTGGCTTCTTGCTGCTCTCCAGATTTCCCCAGTGGTGAAATGGGCATGATGACTTTTTCCTAGTGTGATCTGAGATCAAAATAGATGCCCCTTTATTATCTAACATGGACCCAAAGCCTAAGGAAATTAAACCTACTGGTTGAGGGTTTAGAGTCTGGCTGGCCTGGCAAATTTCTAAACCCTTAAGGCCAACCTCCCTAGTAATAGGAGTGACCAACTCTGATTTGTGGCCCAGACCACCACAACTCTGGACAGAGGACAGGCTCAACAGAGCTCTCTTCTGACAAGCTACTGCAGGCCTCCATCCAATTTAGGCTTATCTATAAGCTACACACAAACTGTGTCCTACAGTTCACCTTTTGACGTGAACAGCCAATTCTACCCCATTTCAATGCTAAACACTGCCCCAGAGTGACATGGGCGTATTTCCTATATGCGTTTACTCAGCAAACATGCACTTGGCTGCCCTCATAAATGTGGACTGCTCTCCCAAACTTGGGGAGTCTGACTCTACTGTATAACCCTGACCCTATGAGGCATAAACCCCACCTCCCTCCTCTGCTCAAAGAGAAAGTACCTTTAGCACATGCAGCAAAGACTGTATCTTCCTGGTCTGCCAAAATAGATCATAAATCTCTCCTTTCTACTGTTCATCCATTCTGTGGGCTTTGGACAATAGTTTGTGAAGATTAGAGTTACTCAGAGGGTGGGGTACCCATTCCAGGGCCCAGTAAGTCACACCCAGTGTCCTCTCATCAAGCCTTTCTCCTGACTCCTGGACTTCCATCCTGCATGACACTGCCGTCATCTACACAGGGCTCCTTCCCATCTTGCTCCCCTCTCCTGCAGCAGACCTGGGAGGGCGCAGAGAAGGAGCTTGAGGGGGCAGTGACCAGAGTGCACTCCACACTCCTAAGCTGGAGTCCAGTCCAGGTCAGGCAGACTCCTAGAGGCTGATTTCACAAAGACAGTTCCATGGCAACTCTGCCTTTGTCCCATGGCACTTTGAGAAAGTCCTTATGTTTCTTTACTCTGGTTCCTCACTCACAGGCAACCTTCTGCCTACTTTACTACCTATGTGACTTCAATCGGGAGAGAAGCTTGTCAGCAAAATCCCAGGCCCCTCAGCTTAATGTCACGACTCAATTATTACGTGAGTGTTCTAAGGACAAGTGGCTTTCCTGCAGACATCTTCACCCATCTGCCAGGGACCCTGCTGTCACTTCTCAATATAAATGCAAAATGGACTACTGACTGGGAGTCTCTTGGCTCAACGAAGGCCAGTCCTCAAAGGCAATCTGTCCCCATTTTACCCTCAGAGTCCTAGTGAGGGCCCTGGGCACCCCCATAGGCACTCCTCCTTTCCTTGGTATCCCACGCACCTTTTCTGTTTGACCCTGCATCAGGGAGAAGACAAAATCCTTCTGCTCAGAGAAGGTGGCACTCACACGTCTCATTGACACTGCAGTGCTCAGAATTCAGGGGCTCCAGAAACTTAGATGGAAAAATTGACATCCTTGTTTTCACAAACCTCTGACCGAAATGTAGCATTCCTTTCCGTTTCCAATGTAGCCAGCAAACTGGGAACAAACTTTGTCACTAATTAAAAAATCACACATTTTTCATCACAATTATTGCAGATTTTTCAAAATATTGGTTATGCTCATTAGTACTTTACAATTGCAGCAGCACTGAGGTGGGAGTCCTTGTTATCTAATGCATTAAGGAACACACATTGCAAAAAAATACATATACATGCACATATATACATATATATATATATTTGCAGTTTTTGGCCAGGGCTGGGTTTGAACCCCCCACCTCTGACATATGAGGCCGGTGCCTTACTCCTTTGAGCCACAGGTGCCACCCTGCAAAAATATTTTGATAACTGTATCTCAGCATAATTAGTCTTCTGTGTAAGCCCAAGCAACCGATGTATTTTATCCATTTGAAAGCCTTCTGGGAAGAGGCCCTGTGTTGTCAGCATATGGCAAAATGGAATGCCACAGAATAGGCATCAACAGGGTGAAGGGGATTGAAGTTTCTGTGGCCACCTTTCACCGGACACAGAAATCCTGTTACCATGCTGTTGCCCATGGCCATCCAGCTGCTGCCAAAATCCCTTCAGCAATTGGAAGTATGGTGGCTGCCATGGTTGCTGCACGAACAGCTGTCCCATGCCTGTCATCCGTGCCCAGCAGAGCCTACTCCCGTGATACTGGAGGTGACTGCTTCCCAGCTTCCCAGGCACTGGCCTGGGCAATGGGACCTGAGAAGTCTGAAAGTAGGGTGGCCATAGGGACATGTGTATCCTCCCCAAGTGACAAAGCAAAGGTGCATGGAAGGGAGCTTCATTTCACTGAGTGTCCCTTGTACTGCAGGGGTGCAACGCTGTTTGTTCACAGAGACCTCAGGCCCCGGGACTGACCCAGATTCCCATCACCCTTGGATTTCTTGTTCCACAGGACAACAAATACCTCTTTTAACTTAACCTCTGTTTAGATAGGATTTCTGATACTTGTAAGTGAAAGCCCTTCAACAGAGAATCCTCCCAACTCTACAGCAATCAGGACAGCGTCTTTCTGGGGAGTTCTTCACAAGGCTCGATCAGCCACTTCAAATTCTCACATCTCAGGCTCCCCCTGATGGTGGATCCATCCTCCAGCGATGTCCAGGAGGCCAGGGCCTTTCGGAGGGAGGCTCAGTCTCCTTACTTCTTTGGAACTCTAGAGAGACAGTCTTTTGGAGACACCGTGTGTTAGTTACAGGGACATATAATACATAAAATTGAAAAAATAATTTACTGCACTGTCAGTAAATCCCTGGGAAGTATGAAAGGGCTTCTAGGTAGAGCTTTTTCTTTTCTGTTTTTTAGGTAAGTCAGTGGACAGATGAGAATGTAAGACTTTATTTTTCTGGCTCAGTATTTTTTTAAAATGTAGTCATGCTGCAGAATCAAACAGCTGGGATGGGTTATTTTATTCTGAAAAGCACTGAAATCAGACCATCTCGGCTCGGCGCCTGTGGCTCAACGGGCTAAGGCGCCAGCCACGTACACCTGAGCTGGCGGGTTCGAATCCAGCCTGGCCCACCAAACAACAATGATGGCTGCAACCAAAACATGGCCGGGCATTGTGGCGGGCGCCTGTAGTCCCAGCTACTTGGAAGGCGGAGGCAGGAGACTCGCTTGAGCCCAGGAATTGGAGGTTGCTGTGAGCTGTGATGCCACAGCACTCTCTCCAGGGTGACAGCTTGAGGCTCTGTCTAAAAAAAAAAAAAAAAAAAAAAAAAAAATCAGACCATCTCTGCTCCTCCCCATATCTCCCAGCCAATCCTCACCTGCCCAGTCTCTCCCTCTTCTGGGGCATTCCCTTCAGGAGGGGCTCTTTGCTGTGTCACCTCTCTGCTGCTCTGCCTCTGTCCTTGGAATGCTCTCCTTTCTGTGTCTGAACCCCACAGAACCTTTGAGGTGTGGCTGACAGGCACGTTCTCTGTGGCTCCGCCGACTGTGAGAGCGCTTTGCCTGTCCTCCTTGTGGTCATGGAACACATTTCTTCCGTCATTGGGATCATCGCAGAAAGGAGAGTTTCCCAACAAATTACTGAATGAAATAAACCCCTCCCTGCTGCCAAAGCAGAAACCTCATACAGACCCCTGAAGGGTGCTGGCAGATTCTACAAGGTCATGCTAAGAGCTTCTGTAGTTTCTCAGGGGGCAGCAGAGCCTAACTTCCTGTCTCAGATAGTGGAGAGAGAGAATGGCATTCATGTGTCTCCGGAAGATTCCAAACATTCATCTGGGCGATTCCTTTCAGCACCTCCCCACTTCAATCTCAATCAAAATTGCTAAGTAACTGGTCAATGTTCTGTATCCTTGACAAACTTGTGGGATTGTACAAATGCAGGTACTTTAAACGATTATTTGAAGAAACTCGGCTAGTCTCAGATGGATCCAGAGAGCCCCTGATAACTGTAATCAAGTATATAGATTTTAAATACTTTTTTTTTTTTTTGAGACAAGAGTCTCATTTTGAGAGAGGATACCCAAGAAGGGTGAGGTCTGGGAGAACAGGTCTTGTCAAGGAGAGCACAAGGATACACTTGCAGGGTCCTCTCCATGGTGACTTAGCCCTTAGGAATTTGTAACTTCCTGGAACTTGGAAATTTCCAAGTTCTGTGAAATCCTGTAGTTCTGTGGGGGATGGACTAGCATCTCCTGCTTGATTCAAACTGGCCAATGAGAAGGGTACCTGTGGGGTGGAACTTCTTGACTGTCAATAAAAAGGGAAAGATCAAGCTAGCCAGGGAGCGGGGCCATTTGGAATTCTTCTATGCCTTAAGCTCCCAGCTGGTGAATAAAGCCCTTCCTCTTATAAACGTGGTGTTTGGGTGCTCTTTCTCTCCGTTGGGCCTTGTCTTCCTGCAACAATTTTATAGCCCTCAGTAGACTACCATGGCATCATAGCTCACAGTAACCTCAAACTCTTGGGCTCAAGCTATTCTCTGGCCTCAGCCTCCCCAGTAGGGTGGACTACAGGCACCCACCAAAACGCCCAGCTGTTTTAGAGATGGGGTCTTGCTCAGGCTGGTCTCAAACTCCTGAGCTCAGGCAATCTACCTGCCTTGGCCTTCCAGAGTGCCTGGATTACAGGTATGAGCCACCACGCCTGGTCTGGATTTTAAATACTTTAAAAACTAAATAAATATTTGGTCCCCTGGAGCATTGTGACCTTGCAGGCTGGCCCATGACTTTGAGCAGGTTAGCTACTTCAATCACCATCTTACCCAGATGCTGTAAAGTGTAAATGTATTTAAGGGCTTGGCTGGGTTCCTGGCCATCATATAAATACTCCACAGATGACAGCAACTATTACAAATAAGAATAACCAACAAAAAGAGATAACAATAAGTGAATACATTTTAAAAGCTTGATAAGAAATAGAAACTGAGCAGGAGCCCAAAAGATGAACTGCAGTCCAGTCCCGAGACCCGCTCCCACCCACCCAAGGAAGACTGGGGCTGCTACCACACAGTATTATCTATAAAGTATCTTCTCTTTATTTAAGTTAAACAATTTTCAAGGATGGTTTCCATCTATAAAATGGACAAAGTACAAGCTCTGTACAGCAGTTCTTTTTAAAAATCAACTGGAAAAAAAAATTACCAAACTATATTTTGAGTTTGCAAAACATACTCACAGATACCATCATTTCAGCTTTTATGAAGACGTAAGAAAGACCATCACAGAGAAGACAGCTGACTTTGTCACGCTTTGCTCAAAGGGCTCTTAGGAAAGAATTTTTAGTTTTAAAAACAGGAGTGGGAAGGTGGGACAGTCCTGATGACTAAAAAATAATGCAACCACAGTAAGTCACTTTGGCACACTGTGTCATGTAAACATAGCTCACTGCAAAAGACCCCTCCCCAGTTCACCCTTGCTTACAAGGCCCACACCACCCAGAGCTGTCCTGCCATGGCATGGCCAGCACAAGGGGTTGAGTAGACGTGTCCCGATGGTGCAAAGGCTGCTAAGACTCTGGGGGTTGGGAGGGTGGAGGTGCATGGGCAAAGGATTGATCAAAAAACTTGATTAAAAAACAAGCCAATTTGTTTTACATCAATGGTACTTTTCCTCTAACAGCAGTAGCTCACAGGTGATGGGGTCTGACAACAGAACCCAGGTGCTTGGAGCTGCACACAAGGACAGGCACTCTGCCCTGCGCTCAACATCCTTGCACTAAGAGTGACTTTCCTTCTCCTCTTCCCAGAGCTTGCCCTGGCAGACAGAAGTACACAGAGTGAATCCAGCTGAGGGCTGCACTGCCTGCCAAAACACATCTGGTTGCTTTGCAAGAGGCAAAAAAGGAGAAGACAGAACAGTCCCCCAGCCAGGCCTCCACTGTGGGTACCTCTGTACCACGGTGCACACACATGGGGCTCCTGGGTGAACAAACACCAGCAACTGTCCTTTTCCTACAAAAAACAGGTAAGAAAGAGGCTGGTGCTGGCAGAAACCTCCTGGAGCCACTTCTGAGTCTATGACTTCCAAGGTCCTTCAAAGGGGCCTGACGATGCCAGGATGGGTCAGCCTGGGATTGAGCATCTGTGTGTGTGTAGGGGCGGGGGTGCGCAGGGGTCCAGGGGCAGAAGAAAGCAAAATAAGTGACCTTGGGAATGACAGAGTAGCTATTCAGTAGGGCTGAGACCGGTCTGCCCTTGGCTGCGGGGACACTGCAAAGGCAACAGGGGCTCTGGAAGAACATTTCTGAGCACACAGCAAATACCCAACATCTCTTCCCATCATGACTTTAGTTCATGGTTGTTTGTAGCTTATATGGGACCACTAGGATCCTACTGCCCTGACTCCTCGGTGTCCACAAGCAAGCCTCTGACCTTGCCTATTCTTTACCCAAAGTCCCCTAGAGACTTGCCTTCACCAGCTGGGGCACGGGAGGGAGCAAGGACGTGGTCAGGCAAGGCTCGCTGCCGAGCTGGAGCGCACCAGGACAGCAGTGACGCTGGGCAGACCTGCCTGCCGTTCTGCCAGCAGCTCACCTCATTCCGAGGCCCATGGAGAGCTTGTACCATGACTCGCCCTGTGCCCACGTGTGGCAGCACCGTGGGTCTGTCCTGTTACACAGCAGCAGAGGTCCTGCCAGCTTACTCTGGGAGTAAGTACTTTTACATTCTTAGAGAAAAGAAATTTAACGTAAAAAAGACCCAAAGCAATTATCTGTCAAAGTAAGTAAACCACCCAGCTCTACAGATGCCAGGAGTACAGACTGGATACCAATAGCAGTGACTCCCACACTGATGCCTACAGAGAGGCCTGCAAGTGAGGCTCGGGGTCCGGGAAAACCTCTCGGCCAGTTCCAGCAGCACTGCCTGGCCAGTGAGGCTCCAGGAACAGAGAAAGCCACTCTCTCCCTCCCACTGGGCTCTGGCCCCTCCTGCTACACAGCTGTGAGCAGCAGTGTGGGGAATTTACACTATGATGGGGACCTACAGAAACCACAGGGAACTGACCGTACATTCTTCCTTTGTGGAGATTTATATTTAGTGCCCCACCACAGAAAAGTCCAGATTCAAATATGGCAGGTACATCGGGTCGGCAGGGGAGAGTCTGGACGGGAAGGTGGCTGGGGATGAGGAGTGGAGAAAGGAGCGACCAACGTAAACCTGCAAAATGATGGGATTCGGCTTTGTGGAAACCACTTGTGATTTCAATGGGATCAAAAATGGAGATTTCAAAAGAGCTCTCCTCGCTGTGGCAGGGCACGCGTGTCCCTCTTCCTCCCTGTCCTCCAATGAGCACGCTGCCTTCTGTGGCACCTCCGCTGGCTGTGCTGCTCGCTGTGGAGTAGGGCAGCTGCAGCCTCTAGGAAGGGACCTGCTGCATCCCAGGACAGGGGAGTGACTCTCTGTGCTCACCACAGCCGTGTCCGCATGGTCCCCCTGTGCCTTGCTCAAGTTCTCCAACTTTCAGACCATGATGGAATACTGAGGTATATAGTTTCGCGGAAAGTTTAAGAAACATAATCAATAATGTGATCGCTGAACTCCGCCCAGGGGTGCAGGGGGCAGGACGGTGGGCCCCTTCAGCTGTCTACTGCTGCAGGTTGAGGGAGAACTTCCACTGCTGGGAGAGGGCCGGACCACACACCTCCACACTCAGGCCGCCACTCTTGGCCATGCGGCTGTCCAGACATAGGTTACTGCCCACGTGCCGCAGCTTGGAGTTGCCCTCGATCTGTTCCCATTTCTGCAAAGACAGGAGAATGCCTTAGAGAGTGAGCACAACAAGAGATCAAAGAGATCAAACCAGAGGCATGTTAAGGGGCTTCTGCCTGCATTACGAACAGTCAAATTATTTTAATACTTTTCCTCTTTTTGGCCTTCAATCATAAAGTATGGGAGTTTGCAAAAGCCCCAAAACAAATGAGCTGGGGAGGGCCCAGGAAGGAAGTGTGCTTTCTGTCTTGGTTCGGAACTCAAAGCCTTCCCCCTCCTTTCTTTGGGTATCTTCTCCTTCAAGCCCCAGTGCTCCGGTCATCCACCCACAGTCACTAACACAGAACTCCATGTTGGGGAATTGACATGCATTCCCAAGCGGGCCTGATCCAGTCATGTTCTGGCCCCAGAAAGTGCCATAGGACATGGAGCTGTCTCTAAAGGCCCTCTGCCCTTCCTTCCCCCGCCACTGGAAGGCAGCCCCCTGGAGGTCTTGGTCTAGGCCCCTCCATGTTCCCATTTAGGCCAAATGATGAGAGAGGTGGTGTGTGAGAACACAGCATCATATTGGGAAACCTATTTCTATACTGTCTGTTCTCTATGAGCATGTGAGCTCCTGGGTGGGCGTGAGAAACTTGTCTCTGCTACCCCTGAACCCCTCATTGTGGACGTACCCCTTGTAAGTAAAGTACAGGATGCACCCTACCAGCGCACACTGACACCAAGTCTACAAACTCCACCAACCCAACTACCCACCAGCCAAGCCAGAGAGAAATTTGAGGGGCTTTGCGCTATTATTTAATAAGTAACATAAATTTCCCCATTTAAAAAATCTCTAATGTTTGTTCCTAAGGGTGGAAAAAAGGTAGCACTGTTTTTTCCTCCCAAAAGCTCTCCCCTAAATAACGTCTGTGGTTCTAAATTATTAAACCGTAATCCTTAATTATTAGAGAAATGCAAGTTTAAACCACCCTGAGATACCATGTAACTCCAGTGAGAATGGCCTATATCACAAAATCTCAAGACTGCAGGTGCTGGCGCGGATGTGGGGAGAAAGAAACAGATTTCTTTTTATAGGACTTCATTATATGCATTGTTGTAATGTATCTCAGTCCTTTATTGAGAGCCTTTTGTTAAGGATTTTTAATGCAATAGTTTTCTGGATGCCCAACATTGTCTGTTCAACATTTTCTGCTATCAGAAGTCTATTTCCAGTCATGCTAAGATGCATATTAATCAGAGTTTATCTTTTTAAAGACAACAAATCAAGATCACAAACGGACAGTAATTGCTCATTTTTTCTACCTCTTAAATTACAGCTTACCACTGATACTTTTAAATTTATGGATATGTGTCATAATTTTCTAATTGATAACATGTTCTGAAAAGCTGATATGTTTGTTATAATAATAATACCTACTTTTTCAAATTCTAAGTACCCAAAGTCCATGCACAAAATGAACTGATAATTACAGAGAATGGAAGAGAAAACAATGAGTGGCCTCTAGAGCTCATTTACCTTTGAAAGGTCTATTTTCTTGTACTGGCCTGTTCATGAGAAGATGAAGGAAACTGACAACGTAAACGACGAGGATGCTGATAGCTACACTCTGAATGTTCATCTCTGCATATCAATGTCAATTGAGCAAACTATTCACACGTGAGAAAACTATGTGAGTAGCTTAACTCATGGCTATTTAGAAAAAGGAGAGCATGATGGGGTCATAAAAAACAGGGGAGACTAAGAGAATATTTCTGATGCAATGTTGATCAGAAGGAAAGAAATATTATAGTTGATTTTTAAAAAGTGAAAAAAATAGCATTTAAAATTTGTGATGCTATTAACTGTTATCCCTGTACTATGAAGTTAATCTGTGATTTCTCTGGGCTTGAATTTTAGATGGACCTGGCACCTATGATGTTGAAATATAAACAAATATAAAAAATAACCATCGTATATACATATTATACATATTAATATACATGAAATTAATTCAAAAGCTATTAAAACATCTAACAGGGGTGTTCAACCTGGACCCTGCAGGCAAGATGGCCCAGGATTGCTATGAATACGGCCCAACACAAAATCACACACTTACTTAAAACATTATGAGATATTTTTGTGATTTTTTGGGGGGGGCACTTGATTGTGTGTTTCTCAAGCGTGAACTTGGTAGACGACAATGTCATGTCACAATGTCACTTAGACATGTGTATGCTTTTGTTACTGCACACGTGTTTGGCTTCAGTCTCACAGCGGTGGGCACCTTTTAGTGTGTTACCTTCTGAGTGGAGATAGTCGAAAAGATACCATCGGATGTCACATGTGCTTGTGGTGACCTGATGAGACAGCAATAATCAATAACCTCTCAACCTACCACTGCAATGCTAGGTGTTCAATGTTGTTTGGAAAAAGGTAAGCATCCTTATTTGATTTCCAGAAAAATAATCAATATTTTGGTGCATTTGCTACTTCATTTTCAGTTGACATTAATGTGTTACCTGCCAATTCTCAAATGCAATGCATAGAGCTACAATCTGACGTTCAACCTAGAGAAAAATTTGATCATGACTCTTTATTGGACTTTCATAGGTCCTGTCTTCACAGAGACAAATATCCGTCGCTTCACAATCACACATTTTTTTTTTTTTTGTAGAGACAGATTCTCACTTTATTGCCCTTGGTAGAGTGCTGTGGCATCACACAGCTCACAGCAACCTCCAACTCCTGGACTTAGGTGATTCTCTTGCCTCAGCCTCCCATGTAGCTAGGACTACAGGCACCTGTCACAACACCCAGCTATTTTGTTGTTGCAGTTTGGTCAGGGCTGAGTTTGAACCTGCCACCCTCAGTATATGGGGCCAGCTCCCTACCCACTGAGCCACAGGCACTGCTCAAAACTATGCATATTTTTATGCTTACTTTTTTCACTCAGAATTTATTCACAAGGTGAGTTGTTATAGTAAGCCTAGCAGTGGTTGATATGTTTTCAGGGCCATATAGTAATCCGTTTATATTAATTTACCTAAATTTATGTATCTATTCTACCATAATCTATGCTTTGTCAATTAAAAGTAATTATTAATAATGATACCATGACCATTCTGTGTATGGCTGTATATACGTATATATTTTGGTGTCCATTAGTGACCATTTCCTTGGAAGTTAGATCAGGTTGTGGAATTCTGGGTCTAAAGTATTCCTTTACTTAGTTTTAGTACACACTACCAAACAGATTTATGAAAAGGTCAGTGTTGAGGTGGAGATGCTAAATGACACTTAAATATATAGCCTAGACTGCCAGGAGAACGATATAAGAAAAGTATATGTGTGTGAATTACTCCATGTTGTGGTTAAAGAAGGTGATGAAATTATTAGGGTATAATATAAGGTCCATGAAGAGAAACCCCGGGAATTCAAAATTTATCAAGTGGAGGAAAGAAGAGGAACTCTCAGAATCGGAGAAGAAAAATACTCAAAAAAGTGACTACAGCTGAAGTATACATTTATTTCAGAGGTAATAGTCAAGAAATACACGTTAGGGAAAAAGTTTAAAGGAAACAGGAGTAAAATGTCTGTTTTTAAAATTAGTGTCTAAAAGATCATTTAAACTCATCAAGACAACATCAGTGAAGGTAGAGGTAATAGAACAGATGATTACACAAACCTACAAACCTACTTGCTTTTAGATTCATTTTTATTTAGTGAAGTAAATGGGTATGCAAAAAGAAACTTCTAAGGAAAGATTGTGGAAATAACTCAGAAAACAACTTTCATTGTCTCTTAGAAATGTTCAGTGGTGCATAATTTCTGTTAAGTTTACTTCTTCTATTTATAGAATAAACATTCCAACTTTTTTTTTTAGAATAACATCTGCTAGTCATTGATATTGTTTATACAAATAAATTGTAACCACAGTAAAAAATTTTATCAAACCCACTCAATACAAAAACTGAAAGAAAGATCTGGGCTTGGTGGCTTACACCTGTAATCTTAGCACTATGGGAGCCATGGTGGGAGGACTGTTTGAAATCAGGAGTTTGAGATCAGTCTGAGCAAAAGCAAGCCCCAGCCCTTACTAAAACAAACAAACAAACAAATAAACAAAAAACTAGTTGGATGTCGTGGTGGGTGCCTTTAGTCTCAGTTACTTGAGAGGCTGAGGCAAGAAGATGGCTTGAGCCAAAGAATTTGAGGTTGCTGTGAGCTATGATGATGCCATGGTATATTAGCCAGGGTGACAGGGTGAGACTCTGTGTAGAGAGAGAGAGAGAGAGAGAGAAATATAGCTAGCATTTTCCTTGTGATTAGCGTAGTGATATTCATAAGATTCATTGAAGTTATCCCCAAGTTGTGCCAGGAATGCTACAAAATATTGCATACTGATTCCCCCATAGCTCCACTGTTCAGTCGAGCTGAAAGTTACTGACAGAGACAGGGGCTTTCTGGCAGCCAATCTAATCATGGTCACCAATTCTGAGCAAATAGCAGCAGCTATTTTGCTTGCAGGAGAACTAAGCTTAGTGAAAATATTAAAGAATTGTGAATGCCACTGCTTTGCCCTACTTGGCTCTTTGTGACTCACGCTAGCTTGACTAAGAAATATACAAACTGAAAGCTTAAAATGCATATTTCAAAAAGTGTTTCTTGAGTAATGAAAAGAGACCAACTGTCTATTGAAGTAATCACTGGATATTAGTTTTAGTCATTGTGTGTTTTTAGGTAAGGTATTTAGTTCAAGTTTATTTTCTGAAAAAGTGCACTAATCCATTCTTTCCAAAGATTTTAGTTTTTAATGGTTTTGATTCTGTGTGTGTATATATGAACACATACCTACATAGATACATATACAGTATATATGCATTGTAATTACCTTTCATGTCTATATGGCATTTAAAATGCAGCCTTTTGTTCACTAAGTTTTCTGAGTAAGTGGCACTTAAGTCACTTGGTAAATTTCTTTTTTAAAATTTATTTTTGTATATGAAAAAGTATATAATTTTTGGTTAATTAATTGCAAATGTTCTTATGACTGACACAATGTATATATACAGAGTTAACTCTTTTAATTAAAGAAGAGATATTTTGCTGAGTCACCGATTAGTATCTATGTTATTAAGAAACTAAAGATTATGGTGTTAAAGCAGTATTGAGGTTCTATAATGCTAATTTCATTATCATATCAAAACAGAGCTGTGACAAAGCCTCCAAATTATTAATATAATTTAAAAATAATGCGCTCTAGTACTACTGACTTATGCACAATGATATAATTATTAGAGAAAACAAGATGGCAAAATACATTCTTGGGAAATTATCACAAAATGTAATTCATATATTCCAAAAATATCTTTACTCTGATGCAATCATTTTATCATTACCTATTGTATGAAAAAACTTAAAAATAACTAAAATAATCTTTAAAAAGGATGTATTCATCCGTTTGAGTTACCATAACAAAATACCCACAGATTGGATATGTTGAACAACAGAAATTTATTTCTTATAGTTCTAGGGGCTGGGAAGTCCAAGATCAAGGTGCTGACCCATTTGGCTCCTTATGAGAGCTCTCTTCCTGGCTTGAAGATGGCTGCCTTCTTGCTGTGCCCTAATGCAGTTGAGAAAGAGAGAGAGAAAGCTAGTGTTATTTGGTTCCTCCTCTAACAAGAACACAAATCCTATTGGATCAGAGACCCACCTTAATCACCACACTTAACATTAATATTTTCCCTTGAAGTGCCATCTTTGTATACAGCCACACTAAAGGTCAGAGGTTCAACATGTGAATTTGGGGGAGAGAAAAACATTTAACCCATAACACAGTGATGTAAATATACATAGTAAAGTCATATGGCTTCATACAAATAATATTTAGAAAGACTGAATGCAAATGTGGTACAAGGTTTCAAATACATATTCAATGAAAAATACGAAAGATTATATATAGCATAATATATTTATTCCAATAGTATTCATCTGAAAGAGGCTTGGAAGACATAATTAAAAATAAAAATACATCTTATTTTACAGTTATATAAAAAACAATCCTAAGCTTCATTTGGAATGAAAGAAAGAGTCCAAATAGCCAACACAGTCTTAAGCTAAAAGAAAAAATCGGGAGGCAATACATTATCTAACTTCAAATCTTACGATGATGAGGCTATAGTAACAACAACAACCAATGTTACTGCTATAAAGGTAGTGACATGAACCAATGAAACAGAATAAAAAACTCATAAATAAAACTCTATAGCTATGACCAACTGATCCTTGATAAAGCAGACAGAAATCATACACTAGAGAAAAGACATCACATTTACCAAATGGTGCTGGGAAAATGGGAAATCCATATGCAGAAGAATGAAATAGGATCCCTATTAGGACCCCATGATATACAAAAATTAATTCAAGATGGTTTAAACACTTCAATATATGGGATGTAACCATAAAAATTCTAGAAGAAAACATAGAAAAAAATCTTCTAGACATAGGTTAAGACAAAGAATTTATGACTAAGTCCTCAAAGGAAAATACAACAACAAAAATGAATAAATGTGACTTAATTAAATTGAAAAGCTTCTGCACAGCAAAGGAAATAATCAACAGAGTTAAAAAGACAACCTACATAATGGAAGAAAATATTTAAAAAATTATGCATCAAATAAAGGGCTAATTTCTAGAATCTATGAATAACTTTCTAAAGAAAAAACAATGGGGGCGGAGAAATGAGGGGGAAGGGGTTTGGTGTCCTCCCACATAATGGCACAATGTAAGGGTATATGGTACACTTCTTGGGTGCAGGACACAACTGCAATAAGACCTCTATCTAACAAATGCCAATATTGCAAATATTGTAATTTAATTCCTGTACCCTCACATTAATCTGAAATTAAAAAAAATAAAATGCAAAAAAAACAAGACAAGCCCATCAAAATATTGGCAAAAGACATTAACAGAATTATTTTAAAAGGAGAGAGAGGAATGGCCAATAAACATATGAAAAAATATTCAACATCACTAATCATCAAAGAAATGCAAACTAAAACCACAATGAGATACTGCCTTATCTTTGGCAAAATAGCCATGATTAAAAAGTAAAAAAAAAAAAAAAAAAAAAAAAAAAAAAAAAAAATTAAAAAAATCAGATGCTATTATGGCTGCAGAGAGTGTATAGTTATATACCATTGGTGGAACTTTAGTACCTACCATTCAATCCAGCAATGCTGCTATCGGGCATCTACCTAAATGGAGAGAAATCATTTTATCAAAAAGACATCTGCTCCTGAATATTTATCCCAGCACAATTCACAATTACGAAGACATGGAATCAACCTAAGTGTCCGCCAATTCATGATTGGATAAAGAAATGGAAATGAAGTAGTATGTAGTCAGAAAAAAGGAATGGAATAATGTTACTCACAGCAACTTGGAGGGAATTGGAACCATTAACCCAGTGAAGTATCAAGAATCGGAAAACAAATACCACATGCTATCACTAATAAGTGGTAGCTCAATGATGGGTATAAATAGGCACCCAAAGTAAATGGGACTTTGGAAACTCAGAAGCGGAAAGGCAGGAAGGGGATTGAAAGATAAATAAAAGCTACTATTAGATACAGTGAACTCTGTCCTGGTTGTGAGCACAACGAAAGCCTGACTTTACCATTATACTGTGTATCCATATAACAAAACCACTTGTACCCCTTTAATATTTTGAAATTATACAAATAATTAGTATGGTAAAAATAAAAATAATTTTCTAAGTGCTCTATTTACATTATATTCCTTATAAGCAAAAACAAAGGTAACATGAAATGTAATAGAACCATCACTTTAGATAAAAATAGAAATAAATATATATTTCTAACTCACACCATACACAGCAATCAGTTATAGAAATACATAAGATTTGAGGTGGATGTGATGGCCAGCACCTTAATTCTAACAAATCTGCAGGCTGAGGTGAGAGCATCGCTTGAGCCTAGGCATTCGAGACCAGCTGAGTACCCTAAGGAGCCCCCATCTTCATTAAAGAAATGAAAAAAGAAGATAAAAGATTCAATAAAAAGACAAACATACAAACTGTTAGAAAAACCATTTGAAATTATATTCATAATCTCAGAGTAGAAAGATTGGATTAAGAAAGATATGTGAAATAGAAAATATCAAAAGAGAGGAAGACATTTTGCTATGTTGAATGTAAAAACAGAACTATTATTTATTAACCATTTTTCTTAAAGGAATTAAAAAGAAACTTGAAACACCCTTTGGAAAAAGATATTTGTCACTGCTATATTGCTAACAATGGATTGGTTTCTAGAATATAAAAGAGATTCCTGTAAAATAACAAGAAGAAAACAAGCAATCTAGTAGAAACAAGATAGGCCAGTAAGTATGAACATATAAATGTATGTTCAAACTCATTGATGGATCATGGAAATAAAAATTAAAATAATAATATCAGTCATTACTGATAATATCAGTCATTACTGAGATATAAAGCCACCAAACATTCATGAACAGTCGGCAATAGTTTTGATATGATATGGTAGAGCTGAAGATACTCATATTGTAAACTCATTAATCCTTTACTTATTTTATTACCTAGAGCCATTCTTGCACACACACCTTGGCAGACTTGAATAAGATTGTACATAGAAGCACGATTTGCAAGGGAGGCAGGGAGAAAACTCACAAATATCCTCCATCAGTAGAAAGTATAAATAATTGGCAGAATCTTATATAATTTTACAACTATACAACATGAAAATATAGCTACTCCAATCAACATGAACCTATCTCAAAAGGCAATGTTTGGTGTAAAAGGCAAGTGACAGAAGAGGGTGTAAATTATAATTCTACTTAAATAATGTTAAAAAATGAATAGACCCCAAAAATATGCTAATGCAGGTCAGAATGTTAAACTGATAATAAGAAACATAATTAACCCCAAATTTAGGATGAACTAGAGGAAAAGATTTTTGCAGTCAGTTAGTACTCAGGGCTTCAAAATACCTTCTTACATAATGGAGTAGATATTGCTGTTTGCATTATTAATTTTCTGATTTATAATGTATCTGTGTGTATATATATATATAATATGTGTCTTTTTTGCACATGAGAACTATGAAATAAAATAAAAGTAGGTTCTAAAGTTAGTTTTTTCTATTGGAAAAGCAGTACATTTGAAAGATTTCTTTCCTAGTGGCTCTTTAAAGAATGGCTTCTAAAAGCATAGACGTTATTTCAGTTTACCCATTTTCATCCTGGTATTTCAACCTCACTGAATTTTGATTATAAACATTTAATCAAAATCATAGAATTATTGATAAACTTGCTTTCAGAAATAATTATCTGAACAACCCTCAAGCAAATTTAATTTGTGGGCAGCTTCAATGAAGATAAATAATTTTAGAAATTTTTCTATTTGAATGTTTTTAGGATTTTTTCTCAGTTAGAATGAATTCTTTTCAATTCATGTTCATATTCAGTTTTGCAGTTATGAATCTTTTATTTTATATCAAATTGTATTGATTACTACAGACTAGGGATGAGATTTGTTTCTCCAATTATCTCTACAGACTCCCATTTCTCCCTATTCAGTTTTACTTAGCTAAACTTGGCATTTATGTTTTCTCTCTGTAGTATTTATTATGAAGTGTACAAAAGACCAGTTTATCCTTTTGCTTAATTAATGACAAAATTGTGGATAGTTTTTTAAGTCAAAGAGATTAAAGAAAGAAAACATTCAAAAATTAACTCAAAACTGAGATTCAGCTAAAGAGCAGAAACAACAACAGAGAACAAGGCTCATTGCTGTTCAGAAGCGTTAATAGCTAATTCCTGAGGACAGGATAAGGTCAAAATGCCCATAATGTCATTCTGAATCAGTTAATTATTCTGTTTAACATCTAAATACACTGTTTAGGTAATTGCCAATTTATTATAATTTCTTCATGTAGAAAAATTAATGTATTTTAATTCACACTCATATTTGTATTTGTCTTTCCTATAGGAGGTATGCAAAGTCATGTGAGTAGTAAGGAAAAAACATAACTACTATGAATTATGTATTATTATCCAAACACAGGAATAATTTGATTTTCAGAAACTATTTAACTGGGTGACGTTATTCTCTTGCCTCAGCCTCCCGAGTAGCTGAGACTACAGGCGCCCACCACAACACCTGGCTATGTTTTTTTGTTTGTTTTGCAGTTTGCCAAGGCCAGATTTGAACCCGCCACCTTCAGTATATGGGGCCAGTGCCCTACTCGCTGAGCCACAGGCACCTCCCAACTGGGTGACATTATTGAAGACTGCATTTGAGAATACTTAAGGGAAGAGTCATGTCTTGATGTGCTTGCGTTACTAGTAGTAATGATTTTATAAGCTTGAAACCAATATTCAATTATTAGTTGTAAGTAGATTAGAAATTAAATTAGGAATAGGATTGAATAGAATGAACAAAAGGAAAACAGAAACAGGAGAAAAGTTGATGTGTGGAAAATTCCTAGCTGTTAGTGCAAAGCATTGAATCTTCACTGCTCTTAAAAAACTATTTTCTCTGTCTCTGTGTATTATTTTCTATATTTTTCATATTAACTTCCATTGGTCTTTTTGGCCCACCAAGCCACTGGAAGAAAACTCATAGTGTGTCTGGGACTGCTTCTTGACACATTATTACACTATTGATTCTGTAATAATTGTCATTAAAATAAAGCCAAAACAAAGGTACTTGCAATTTGTCAGTGTTGTATTCCTAGGTGACTACAGAATTAAACTGGGACAGAACAAGTCAAAATTGTTGTCCCAAACTCTTGATTGGCTTAGCATTTGCACAAATCATTCATTAATTAACAAAGAATTATACAAAATGTTGCATGGAAGTAATTATAGTTGACCCTAGAACAACATGAGTTTGAACTGTGTGGGTCCACTTATATGATTTTTCAATAAATATATTAGAAACGTTTTTTGGAGAATAGTGATGATTTGATGAAACTTGTAGATGAAATAGATAACTGAGAAATATCAAAAAATTAAGAAAAAATTACATATTACATATACCATGAATGAATAAAATATATATGGATACTAGTCTATTTTATCATTTGCTACTATAAAACATACACCAATTTAAAAATAATTACAATTTCTCAAAAAATATATACACAAACACGGGCCTTACGTGGTGCAGCTCATAGTCAAGAGAAATGTAAGCAAATGTAAAACACGTAGAATTAAATCATAACCACATAAAATTGACTGCAGCACATTCTCTACAAGTGTAATAATTTTGAAGCCACCTCCTGTTGCTGTTGAGGTAAGTTCAAGTGTTGGGAGTATCTGATTAAAATGTGACATTAATCACTTGGTCCTGTGCAGTTCATCTCTCCCATAAAATGTGTGTGTCGGTAAAACTTGATCTCTATGGTTCTCAAAAATTTTTCATTGTGGCTTTCATGATACCGTGAACCTTGAGTAACACCACTGGACTCACACAGAACGTCACTCATGAGGGCAAAGAAGCAGAAAAGCCATACATTACAAGATGAAGCTGAATTACTTACTGTGTACAGTAGACTGAGGTCTGAGGTTCTGGTTTCCTGCCATTCTTAGGAAATGAATCCAGTGTAAGGATCATTGTAAAAAAGAGCAGGAAATTTGTGAAGTTGTTGATACAGCTACATCACCAAAAGTGAAAATCCCTGTGAGCAAAATACTTTTCTACTTCCTATTAAAAAATGAAGCCTTTTGGAAGCAGGATTTCTATTTTAAAAAACGCACATGAAGAAATTAATCAGCAAGGGATGGTTTGATAATTTTTAAAAAGAGGTTTGGCTAAAAAAAAATTAAGGTAACAAAAAAAGCTTCTGATGACAAAAATAAGTTGACGCTAAGAAAATCATTCGGGAGAAAAGATAACTGTCTGAACAGGTTTTAAATGACAATGAAAGGGCCCTATTCTGGAAAAAAAAATTATCAAAAGTGACATTAGTAAGGAAGAGAAATGAGCACCAGGATTTCAGGCAGAAAGGTCTCTAACTCTTTCTAGGCTAACTCTCCCGTTCTGTGGAAATGCAGCTGGGTTTATGTACAGGATCACCCATAAAGCTGCTGACACTCACACCCTGAAGAGAAAAGATAAATGCCAGCTGCCGGTCTCTACTTTGTATAACAAGAAGGGTTTTTCTAGATAGGATCCATTAATGCTTTGTCCCTCAAGACAGGAAGTTCCTTCTTCATGAGCAACCATCTTTTAAAATTCTTTGAGTCTCTAGCCTCTCAGAGTCCCATTAAGTTAAACACTGAAGGGGTCAAAGTCATCTATCTTGCTCCAAACACAATGTTTCTAATTCACCTCTAGATTGGGGGATGGGGGCCACAGGATCTTTAAAGGGTCATTACTCAGGGAACTCTACCGGAAAAAGTGTCAGTGTTATGAGAGAGAACCTTAACAGAACATGCTGAGAGTCGGAGGCTTACCCACTGAAGATGCTCTTGTTTTTATAGACAACACTGGAAAAGCCATAAGCCCAGACAATAATTTCCTGCTGAGAAACTTTCGTTCAGACACTGTGCATGAATTCCCAGGATTTACAACAGTGATTCAAGTATGAATACACTGTAAAAGGTAGGAGTGAAGGGTTTCAACATAAGGATCTTAAAGAAACTCCAGAGCTAATAGGTACCACACCAGAGGAAGTAACAGAAGATGCCTTGATGGAGGTGAGTGTTTCCATCAGATGGTGAGAGAGGAGACAGGGAAGAAGCAGTGCCAGAAAAGTTTGACACGAGACAATCTGGTAGCACAAAGAAACTTTCTTTACAGAAATGAAAAAGCAAAAAGTTAGAGAGAAGTTATGATATATTTCTGTGAAATTACACCAAGTATACCAGCTTCTCCCATTTCCCCCTCCACCTCCCCCTCCTCTGACAGCTCTGGGATTGTAAAACCACCACCCTCCTTCTCCCCCCTCCTCAGCCTCCCCAATGTGCAGATGAGAAAGATGAAGACATCTGTGTGATCTACTTCCACCTGCTGAATAGTAAACACATTTTTTTCTTCTATATTATTTTCTTAATAATGCTGTAAGGCAGCATAACCTGGTTTGTACTATGGCTATATCATCATATTATAATTGTTGTGGTATTCCTATCCATTGTCCAGACCCAGTAAGTTTTTCTGATGTTATAGGAATATTTCTTTGCTGGTTCTGTCTACTCATTAAATCAGCCTCTTCTTTCCACCATGTTTTAAAATGTAAATATTTCCCTGATTCTAGAATCGTTCTGGCTATCATATCCCAATCGTGGAGAATAAGATGCCGTTCTTGTGCTAGTCTTTGTAATATGCCTCTAGAAAAAGGGGATTCCATGCCATATTGTGTTACAGCCTGTTTTAAGTTTTTTAAGGTTTTAAAAGTAATCATATGATGGTCATATTGTTGTCCCCATTGTGGATACTGCAGACTGGGTGGAATATCAGTCACAACAGGAAAAAGTCCCAAAGTGTCCTCAAAGATAAAATCTCCTGTTTCCCTGCCTTCTACTAACGCCTTCATGACAGATGTTGTAGAGGAATTATCTGGGTTTGAAGACTTGTCTGGATATGCAGACACTGAAGGAGTGGTGTTTTTTGTTGTTAGGTTACTTAATCAACTTTCTAACTATTTGATTTGAGTGGCCATAAGGGCAACAGCTGCATCTTCCCTTTTCCTTATGTTTCTGCTGCTTAATTCTTTCTCTGAGGAGGAATCAGAGGAGTTTTCATTAGATCTATGGTCCTCCTTTTCTGTTGCATTCTCCTCATCCCCTAATTTCTTATTAAAGGTGGAGGAGGCAATGGGTGAGAAGGCACAGATCAGTAGGCTCATAGACTCTCAGAGTTTTTTCTTGCTTTTTACTGTCTTCCCCTGAGTGAGTTTTATGCACTATAACATTCCCTTCTTCATAAGTTTCTGACTGAAGAGGTTGCAATGCTAAAGTAATTAAGTGACACAGGGACCATACCTGTCATGGTATCGTGTCCCCTAATTGATGAGCTCTACAGAGAACTCTCACAACCTGTTTCCAGACCTTTACATTAAGAACTGCCCTTCCTGTAGGTTGGAAACAATAAAAATGTTTCTTAACATGTTTAAGTAATTCTTCAAAAACTTTGTTTCACTTTCACTTGGGTCAACTTCAGTAATGTTTTTAAAAGCCAGAGATACTGTGATTTGATGGACAGGGAATTACCCATTGCTTCCCTGTAATCTCCCTCTTGTGTTTGCTGAAGAATTCACTTACTCCCAAGTGTTTATTCCCCTTCAGTCCGTGGTCCAGTTCAGATCCTGCTGACTGCACCAGATGTTGTGGCCACATAAATGATCACGCAAGATATGGATTGACAGTACACGCTGCAAGAGGTGAGGCTAACCATAGGTGCAGGATAGCACTGAGCACTTCTTGCAGAGTCCTTTTATTGAGAAGATACATAATAGGCAAAAAGATTACTAAGCAAAGACATGCAGGGGCTGCATGCTCAGGGAAATGATCTCATAGGTGCCAAGAGTATGTACTCAAGGAAATGATCTTCAAGGGTGGTAAGGAAATGATCTTCAAAATACTAGCAATTTTTCTCCACTGATCTCTCAAGGAACTGTCATAAAATGCTTAATGTTTAACATCAGCCTTACTACTACAGGACTGAACTTTGCTCATCCAGGATTACTGAGTTACTGGGTGGCTTGCCTTTCAAGTCACAAGAGCTTTCCAGGCTTGCCTGGAGAATGTCTTGTTCTCAGTAATTCCTCAGGTGAGTTATGATTTTGGTGACTATTGTAGTATGTATGATGTTTAAGCCTTTATAGATATACATCTTTTGGTGCTTAGGTGTGATAAGAAAATAGCAGTCTGTGAAAGACAGGCTCTTACAATCGGGAGAGGATAACGTGGGCAGTTCTTCATAACTCAGCTGAGATTCTTCTGTCTGCTTCTTAAAGTGTCGCTGTGATGTTTTAAGTGTCACTTTATACTTTGGGCACATTTTGAGTTGGAATTTAATAATTTCTCTTTTCTTCTTCAGTAGCTCCACTGGCTCTAGAACCATCACTCCAGGTCCTACCAATGCCAACCAAGGTGAATGATGTCTTCTTCCTGGGGGTTATTAGAGCCTCCCAGGAGCCAGTAGGGTGCTGTTTGATTGCTTTGCATATCATAAAGCTAACACAGACTATAGTCGGGATCATGTTAAGATCAGTAATCTTTATTTTCTTCCAAAGGTCATACATGTCATCTTAAATGTTTGATTTCTGGAATAAAAATAAAGTTTCATGAAGTAACTACTAAATATTTGATTCCTTAACTTTTAAAAGAACACTGTATTGTATCAAAAGCTTGAAAAATTCTCAAGCTATAAAAGCACTTCTTTTCTTATTATTATTTTATATATCTGATTTCAATTTCCATGGAAACAGAATTGAAATAGCAGCTAGAGGCCAGGAGTAGATTGGAAATCCGTCTTCTGACTTTGTTAGCTGCCTGCCAGGGGTGATAGACGTTGCAAGTGTGTCCTGAGTGAAAAGAAAAAGATGACTTCCCCAATTCAGTGGGGCTGAGGTGCTGGTTGTCAAAACCTAAGGAAATCTGCTCAGTAAATAACAGTATAAAAGACATATTCCCTTTCATTAAATGTCATCGAATATTTTGATTTGTTTTCACCAGAAAGAAAAATATAACTCACAAAACATATTTTAAGTTAATTTCTACAATTGTCAATAACCAGAAAAAAAATTATTTTTTGAAAAAAGTTCATTAAGGAGAAATCCAGGAAAAAAAGAAAAAAGTAAAGGAGATAAAAATAGTTAATCTTAGCATTCTCTGAGTCATCTTCTGCCTCACTTCAGCACATACACAAGTAGACAACTCAATCTTCCCTTGCAGGAGACAACGTATTTTAAGATCGAATACACGCTTAAATTTAAAGCTCTTTTAGGGGTGGGTGGGTATGTGTGTGTGTGTGTGGGGTGGGTAATGTTGGAAATCTTTAAATCTGACTTCCACACATATAACTATTCTAACAACATAAAACATTTCATTAATATCCATATAGGACAATAGACTTGTGAAAACATTTAGAGATCCCTTGAATTATTTCCTATGCTCGGAAGCCATATGTGACACTCCTAGAAAGGTACCAGAACTCACAGTTACTGATAAGAAATGGATACTGATCTAATCAGTCAGAAAAAAATACTTTGCTAACTAATGAACGTGTGTAAAAATCCTGAGTCTTTTTTTATTTAAAAACTACATCTCCAAATTAGTTAAAATTTAAATATATACAAATCTGCTTCTTGAAGGCCTTGATGATGAAGACAGGAAAACTATTTCCAGGAAGTAAGAATTTTGCTGTATGTTATGGCACCTAAAATGAATAAAGTGTAAATATGAAATCAAAGGTATGGTTTGTAGACATTTTTATATTTCTTTCTATCATTCAGTAGTTAAATTTTCAAATAATAAGCTTTGTCTGTTTTGTAGTCTAAAATCAACAAATATTTATGCAATTTTAAAAATAAAACAAAACATGCTCTTTTTTTCATAAGAGTATTTTTTTTCAACACCCATTATTCTGGGATTATTCAGCTAAAGAAGTTGACTTACTAGTGGAATAAATTATTCTTTAAACAATCATGATAACAATTTACTACTTTTCTACTGTTTCTTGATTGTTTTTCTTTCTCTTATGATTCTAAGGTATCACGTAACTATTTATTTATGTAACTATTATTTTTATTCTGCAACTGATATGTCTTTTCTACATTTGATTTTATTTCTGTGTTTTATCATCAGCTATGAAGCTCTGAAGACCGAGATTGTGCCAAAAAATTCATTCTCACAACTATTAGCATCAGGTCATGTGAATTTGTATCAGGAAATGACAGTATTTCAGTTTAATGTATGAAGGTATAAGATTTCTAGCCCTTTTTAGTCTTATGCCTTCACTTTTACCCCTACATGGGTACATGGATCAGAAAATATCTCATTGTTTTTAAAGTAGGATTTAAAAAAAATTATATATATATATATATATACACACACACACATATATAGACATATATATATATATGTATATATATATATATTTTTTTATTGTTGTATTCATTGAAGGTACAAGAAACCAGGTTACACTGATTGCATTTGTTATGTTAAGTCCCTCTTACAATTGTGTCTTGCCCCCCAAAAGGTGTGTCACATACCAAGACTCCACTCCCTACCTCCTTCCCTCTCTCTGCTCTTCCTTTCCCCCTCACCTCCTTCTTTCTCTCTAAGCTCTCCCCTTTCCCCATACCCACTGTGTCATTAATTGTCCTTATATCAAAATTCAGTACATAGGTTTCATGCTTCTCCATTCTTGTGATGCTTTACTAAGAATAACGTGTTCCACTTCCATCCAGGTTAATACAAAGGTTATAAAGTCTGTATTTTTTTTAATGGCTGAATAGTATTCCATGGTGTACATATACCACAGCTTATTAATCCATTCCTAGGTTGGTGGGCATTTAGGCTGTTTCCGCATTTTGGCGATTATAAATTGAGCTCCCATAAACAATTTAGTTCAAATGTCTTTATAATAAAAGGTGTTTTTTTTCCTTCTGGATAGATGGCCAGTAATGGGATTGCAGGATCAAATGTTAGGTCTAGCTTGAGTTCTTTGAGGGTTCTCCATACTTCCTTCCAAAAATGTTGTACTAGTTTGCAGTCCCACCAGCAGTGTAAAAGTGTTCCTTTCTCTCCACATCCATGCATCTGCAGTTTTGAGATTTTGTGATGTGGCCCTTCTTGCTGGGGTTAGATGGTATCTCTAGGTGGTTTTGATTTGCATTTCTCTAATAATTAGGGATGGTGAGCATTTTTTCATGTTTGTTAGCCATTCATCTGTCTACTTTAGAGAAGGTTCTATTCATGTCTCTTGCCCATTGATATATGGGATTGTTGGCTTTTTTCATGTGGATTAACTTGAGTCCTCTACAAGTCTTAGTTATCAAGCTTTTGTTTGATTCAAAATATGCAAATATCCTTTCCCATTGTGTAGGTTGTCTGTTTGCTTTAGTTGTTGTCTCCTGAGCTGTACAGAAGCTTTTGAGTTTAATTAAGTCCCATTTGTTTATTTTTGTAGTTGTTGCAATTGCCACAGCAGTCTTCTTCATAAAGTTTTTCCCTAGGCAGATATCTTCTAGTGTTTTTCTTATGCTTCTTTGAGGATTTTTATCATTTCATACCTTAAATTTAAGTCCTTTATCCATCTTGAATCAATTTCTGTGAGTGGAGAAAGGTGTGGGTCCAGTTTCAGTCTTTTACAAATGGATATCCAGTTCTCCAAGCACTATTTAGTAAATAAGGAGTCTTTCCCCTAGTGTATGTTCTTGTTTGGTTTATCGAAGATTAGGTGGTTGTAAGATGTTAGTTTCATTTCCTGGTTTTCTATTGGATTCCAAATGTCTATGTCTCTATTTTTGTGCCAATACCATGCTGTCTTGACCACTATGGCTTTGTAGTACAGCCTAAAATCTGGTACACGATGCCCCCAGCTTTGTTTTTATCACTAAGGACTGCCTTAGCTATACAGGTTTTTTCTGGTTCCGTACAAAATGCATATTCATTTTTTCCAAGTCTTGAAAGTACTATGTTGGTATTTTAATAGGGATGGCATTGAATTGGTAGATTGCTTTGGGAAGTGCAGACATTTTAACAATGTTGATTCTTCCCAGCCATGAGCATAATATGTTCTACCATTTGTTAATATCCTCTGCTATTTCCTTTCTTAGGGTTTCATAATTTTCTTTATAGGGGTCCCTCACCTCTTTTGTTAGGTATATTCCTAGGTATTTCATTTTCTTTGAAACTATGATGAAGGGAGTTGTGTCCTTAATTAGCCTCTCATCTGAGCCTTCTCCAAAATTGATCATATCCTAGGACACAAAACAAACCTCAACAGAATCAAAAGAACTGAAATTTTACCTTGTATCTTCTCAGACCACAAGGCACCAAAGGTTGACCTCAACTCCAACCAAAACATTCAACCCCACATAAAGGCATGGAAATTAAACAACCTTCTGTTAAATGACAGTTAGGTGCAGGAAGAAATAAAAGAGGAAATCATTAACTTCCTTGAGCACAACAACGATGAAGACACAAGCTACAAAAAGCTGTGGAATATTGCCAAAGCAGTTCTGAGAGGAAAATTTATTGCTTTAGATGTCTACATTTGAAAAACAGAAAGAGAGCACATCAACAAACGCATAAGCCATCTTATGGAATTGGAAAAAGAAGAACAATCTAAGAGTAAACCCAGAAGAAGAAAAGAAATATCCAAAATTAAATCAGAGATCAATGAAATTGAAAACAAAAGAATGATTCAGAAAACTAATGAAACAAGGAGTTTTTTTAAAAAATAAATAAAATAGATAAGCCTTTGGCCAGACTAACCAGAAATAGAAAAGTAACATCTCCAGTAACCTCAATCAGAAATGATAAAGGGGAAATAATAACTGATGCCACAGAGATACAAGAGATCATCTCTGAATATTCCCAGAAACTCTATGCCCAGAAATTTGACAATGTGAAGGAAATGGATCAATATTTGAAATCACACCCTCTGCCTAGACTTAGCCAGGAAGAAAAAGAGCTCCTGAACAGACCAATTTCAAGCACTGAGATCAAAGAAACAGTAAAAAATCTCCCAACAAAAAAGTGTCCCAGTCTGGATGGCTTTGCACCAAAATTCTATCAAACCTTCAAAGAAGAGCTTATTCCCATACTACAGAAATTAGTCCAAAAAATTGAGGAAGAAGCAATCTTCCCTAACATGTTCTATGATGCAAACATCACCCTAATACAAAAACCAGGAAAAGATCCCACTAAAAAGGAGAATTTCAGACCAATTTCACTTTTGAATATAGATGTAAAAATTCTCAACAAAATCCTAGCCAATAGATTACAGCTTATCATCAAAAAAGTCATACATCATGATAAAGAAGGTTTCATCCCAGGGATGCAAGGCCGGTTTAACATATGCAAGTCCATAAACATTGTTCACTGTTTTAACAGAAGCAAAAGCAAAGCCCATATGATCCTCTCAATGGATGCAGAAAAAGCATTGGTTTAAAATCCAGCATCCTTTTCTAATTAGCACACTGAAGAGTATAGGCATAGGTGGCACATTTCTTAAACTGATTAAAGCTATCTATGGCAAACCCACAGCTAATATTTTACTGAATGGAGTAAAACTGAAAGCTTTTTGTCTTAGAACTGGAACCAGACAAGGTTGTCCTCTGTCACCATTACTATTCAACATAGTGCTGGAAGTTCTGGCCAATTTAACTAGGCAAGACAAGGAAATAAAGGGCATCCAAATGGAAGCAGAGGAGGTCAAACTCTCCCTCTTTGCTGACGATATGATTTTCTACTTAGAGAACCCCAAAGACTCAACCACAAGACTCCTGGAAGTCATCAAAAACTACAGTACTGTCTCAGGATTTAAACTAGGTTTTTAAAATCTTAGGGTTACATAGCAGAAAAAGAAATTTACAACAACCTAAATTCAGAAAATTGAGGTCTGTCTTCATCTATTTTCTGTTTCTGTCCCATAATGATGACTGAATAATTCATATGAAATAGAAGCTTATTAGCTTCTAGTCCTGGAGGGTGGGAAATCCAAGAGCAGGGCGCTGGCACCTGGTGAGGGCCTGCTTACTGCTTCCTAACAGAGAAGGCAGTCCCTTGGTGGGCGGTCACAAGCAAGAGAGCCAGAGACAGCTGTTTGGCAGTGAAAGCAGCAATCCATTCACAAGGGCAAAGCTCTCCGTAACCCCTAACCACTCACAATGTCAGAGGGATTAAGTTTCCAACACATGGACTTCTAGGGCACATGTTCAAACCACAGCAAGGTCTAGTCAGATATCAAGGGCACTATCCATGTCAGTATATTTTAAGATTGTTTATTAATTCAATGCAGAAGATTCTTTACTTCTATATTTCAATATGTACATATAGTGGGCTATCATTATCTGTGCAATCAGTGATTGAGTTTTTAAATTAGCCTTCTATTACTTTCCACTATTGAATCTTAAAATGACACTGAACTGTGGATGATTCAAGGTTCATTGACACAACCTTTATGTTTCAAAGTCATAGCTCACCAACATTTAACTTTAGAGTTGACTTCATTTGTTGTTATGTTCATCCTGATGCTCTCATAGTTTCTATTATCAGTATTAGAAAAATACATTCAAGGATGAAGGGTTAATATTCTAATAGTTCTCACATTAAGTGAAATTAGACATCATGTAGATATTTCTAATAATTAAATATTTGTTCATTTATTATTTATTATTTATAATCTTTGATTTAGTCACTCTAAAAAGTGGGTCAGACCATAGTAAATGTATACACAGGAAGCTAAAAAAATGTATACACATTTTAAGAAAAAAACTCTATTAAAATTGTGATATTCAAGTCATATTTGACTTCTGCAATTAAAAGAGGTATTCAAATATGACTAGTATCCATCTTTTTTAATCAGTATATATTGAGTATTATAATTTAATATAGTTTGTCCTTTCTTAAAATATGTATACTTTTTTGACACCCTGTGTATTGTGTGTTTGTGTGTGTGTTTGTATATGCAGAAGTTCACTTGTATTTTACTAATCTAAGCTTCTAAGTATCCAAAACATTTTTTTTCTTTTTAAAAATTCCTTATAATGTGGTATTAAATATCTTAATGCACTCAGAGTGCATTCCAGAAATACGGCTAGAGATACCTAACTCATGGTCTAGTTCTAATAAAATTCATAGAAATGATTTTAAAGTTAACCTTAGCTTTTAAAACTCAACACTCAACTTGATGGGAATAAATAATGCCTCTATGAAATGATCTTGTGGAAATTATTGGCACTAAAATTTTTGACATGGTAAACTGAAAATTTTTATGAAAATAATGAAGCACAGAAACGCCATTACAAGATTTTCCTAGGCCTGCAAGTATTTAACATTTTTCTTTTTCATCGGAGCCCTGTTCCTCGGTGCTCATACCTTAAAACACAGAGGCTGCTTCTGCCGTGATGAATCCTGGTGATGCTACCTTTATTCTGTACTTTTTCTTAATAAAAAGTCCAAATTCTTAGTCAAAAGTGAAAATGGAGAGAAAGAGAGAGTGTGTGTGTGTCAGAGACACAGAGGATTAGGATTCCTGGGAGCTATATACAAATTTGATCTTTGGTTTTCCTCTGGTTCTCATTGTTATATTGTAGCCTTGTGCTTACTCTATCAAACTAAGCAGGGAATAAGAAAGAAGCCACTGTAATGTTTTGTATATAGCCATATTTTGTATATTCCCTTGTAACCACAGGGAATTGGTTCTAGGACCCTTACTGACAATACCAAAATCCATGGATACTTATGTCCCATGTAGAAAATGGTGTTTTACTTGAATAAAACTTATAAGCTTTGTCCATATAGTTTAAATAATCTCTAAGCCACTTAATAGTACCTAATACAATGCAAACAATATGTAAATAGTTGTTATCCTGTATTTTTATTGTTGTAGTATTATTTTCATATTTTGACTATTTTTGATTTGTCCTTGGTTGATTCTGCAAATTTGGAAATCTTGGATGTGGAGGGCTGACTGTATTCACTTCTGGAAACAGGATTGTGATTCATGCATAAATTTTAGCTTAAAATCATTGTTCAATGTTTCAGAAAAATTAATTAATGTAGGATAAAATGTTTATCAATTGTCACATCATTCACTCTTGAATTCATTCCACAAATATCTGTTGATATTCCATGTGCCAAAAACTATGTCAGTTAGTGAACAAGACACTAATGATCCTTACCCTCACAGTGCTCACATTTTAATGGAGAAAACTAACAATGAACAAATGCATGTCATAAAATTTCAAGTACATAAAAAAAGAAAGTGAGGGGAGAAAGGCCAAGAGAAAGGATGAGGGTAAGCTACTCTGAAAAGCATCATTTGAGCAGAGATGTGTAAGCCATGACAATGTGAACCTTATAAATATATAAAAGAAGAATATTCCACCAAAAAGAAACAGCAAATTTAAGGAATGCAAATGAGAAAGGAGCTTCTATTGATGAACACAGATCAAAGTAAGTATGGCTATTGTAGGATAAGCTTACAGATGCTTCAGAAAGGTGAGTTGTGGCGAGATCAGACAGGGATTAGTAAGTCATGTTGAGAAGACTGAATGTTATATGATGAGAAGCTTTTGGTGGATTGAGAACAGGGGAATGACAGCACCGATCACTCTTTTAAAAGGTGACTCTTAGTGAGGGAAAGTCATTATCAGAACAAGATTGGAAGCTGAGATTAGAGGAGGAGACCTAAAGTTGGCTTGGACTAGAGGGTTAGAACAAAGGTTCTAAGAACTGAAGAGCCCAATGATCTACAACACTGGTCGGGGATGGTCAGGGCCTATGTGTGAGGGTCGAGGGACGCCAATGAAGAATGCAAGGCTTTTTGAGCCAAGCAACTGTATGTAAGACAGTTCCATTAAAGGCAGCTATGATTGGGGTGTGGTAAGATTCTTAGGGAGAAATAAAAGATCCTGTACTCAAGACAATGGAGCAGTTTTCAAGCATCGTCTGTGAGCAAGTCTCTTTGTATATTATAAATACAAATGAAATGATATTTGTGACATCACAATATTTAGGCATGGTTCTTAAATTTCTGTGTGAATAAAATGATAGAAAAATATCAAGATATATATGGTAAGTGACACAATAGTAACAGAAAAAAACAACATCAAATTAAAGGAGTTTAGAGAATGGAGAGACATCTATTGAATGTACATGAGCAAGTTTTACAGAGGGGTTTGTATTTAAAGAATTGTGTACAATGGATAGGGATTTATTCTGCTCAGTTATACAGGAAACACGGTCATGAGAAAGAAATTTCTTCAGAAATAAAGTAGGACTCTAAAAAAGGCAAAGACAAAAATATCTCCAGTTTAGGGGAAGCAGAGGGTGGATATACTTGGAGCTAAAACTAGAAGGATGGCCTTCGGTCATAATGTAAATGACCTAAAATGTCCATTGAAATTATTAACTAGACATTAAAAGAAGGCTTTGCAAATTAAACAGTAGCAAAGTATTTATTGTGTAATATCACATGAAAAATAGTATCAAAATTATATCTATTTCCTGATCTCAACTATGCACATAGAATGGGGGTTTTAGAAATGGATGGTTTCCAAATTATCTTAAATCCTTATTTTTATTTGGTAAATATTCTGTTATTAACATTGATATATTCTAAAAATAAAATTTATAAAGAAAAAAATTAAGGAGGAATAACTAGGAAGACTAAGGATAATTAAGCAATAATTTATTCAATGTATTGGATACCTGGTGAATATTAAGGATTGTTCTAGATACTAGTAACATAAAAATTAATTACATATGGCTTCTACTGCCCAGTAACTTGCCATTCAATGGGGCAGACAAACGATTAAGCCAACTGTTCTATGTCAGAAGAGCAGAGTCACCTGGGTAGTTTTTTAAAATTTCAAAATAGTAAAGAGGTATAGATATTTTTGTTATACGGGTAGGAGTACAAATGTTTTTGTTACACAGATACCTTCTGTAAAATGTTTAGTGCACCTGCCCTTCTGATTCAGTACACAAGTGTGTCCTTTGCATCTTCGTGTCTATCAAGCTCTCAGGTGATGCTATGGGACCATTTCTATGTGGAGGCCAAGAGAAATCTTCCCCTTTGCTCTTGTGAGATTCACTGAAACTCACTGACAAGAGGCATATTAATAGGAGAAAAGGCATGTAAATTTTATTACATAGGAACCTTTTGAATGAAGATTCAAAAATAGAGGGGAAATTATCCTGTTTTTTTCTTAGTCTCAACAAAGTAGTGTCAGCTGTGTAGAAATATAATTGGACCAACTGGATATGCTCTAATGCTAACAGACTGAATTGGGGAAAAACATCAAGGCCTGTTTGTCTAGATTCTTTGTGGCTTTCCTTCCTTATAGGTGTGGGTAGGACCCTCTCTGGAATGGAGTTCTTACAACTTACATTTAAAAAATGTGGGTAAAATAATTTCTTTATGGTCAAGTTTTAAACAGAAAGATAGGGAATTAAGTTCGGTTTTATGGCTGGCATTGGGGAAAAATGGTTCTGGTTTCCGTGCACACATTTGAGAAGACAGAATTTGGTTTCTATGTATATCTTTGGAGAAGAATGGCACTGAGAGTCCAGAAGCCAAGAGAAGGTCAAAGGAAATCCTTTCTTGACTTCTGAGAATTCTTCTCAGGCCTTCATTTTATTGGATTGTTTTTGGAATCCCAAAATATGGAAAACACTTGAGTAGCAATAGAGTAAAGTTCTGAAGAGTATCACATTTCAGATGAGATTGATGAGCTCAATAAAATTAGCCAAATAAAGAAGGGAGACAAATCAGGTCTTCTACAGTCCCCGTTTCAGAAATTAAAGTTAAGAAATTAACTACTAGTATACAGGCATAATGAATGGCATCTATCTCCTGTAACAGAAACAATTTAAGTTTGTCAATAAACGTTTGATTGAAGAGTTTGACTAGCCCCCGAAGTACAATTAAGCTAGTTTAGATATAGACCAGGGATGACAGGAAATTTTAATTTGGTAGATGAAAATATGATCAATTTGGTTTACTTGTTAAAGCAGTGTTGTGTAAAAGAAAAAAGCATTATCCTCTGGGAAAATTCTCAGAGTTGTCGGTTAATGTATTCTGGTACAATTTTAAACAACAACAGTGCCCCAGCCTTATTGTCAAACAATTAAATCAGAGTCTATGTTGGGACTAGTCCTAAGTATCATTAAATACTCCTCAGACAATCCAAACCAGGGTTGAGAAATACTTACTAAAGTAGAGGAGAAGAAGGGGAAAAAATGAATCACATGTTGGCAGTACTCAAAAAGAACACTAGAAAAGGGGGCCCTCAGCATGTGAAGTTACGACATCAAATTTCCAGTCCTACCAAAGAAAAATCGCCCTGCATGGGTTAAACAAACAAGAAAGACTTTATTGAAGACTATTGCAGTTGTAATCAACACTCTTGCAACAGAGAAGAGAAATTGAACTCAGTTAGTTCCACTGAAACAAAAGGTGGAGAAGTTTTTAAGTACTGGGGTAAAAGAGCAGATGAGTACTTGTTATTTGTGGAGAGGCTGGTCAAGTGTTAGATCGTCTGTGTTTGTGACGGTCTAACACTTGACTGTCTGTGTTTGTGTACTGACCCTTAGGAAGTTAAGCCTCTTTTCTCCAAAAGAGAATGAGAGAGAGGGGATCCTATCTTTCTGATGGTTACATTTCAAAGGTATGTCTCATGTTCCTGAGAGAGACAAGCCTGCTTTTTAGAAGAGTTACCTTTGAAAGGGGCAGATTAAGAATGTACAAATACAAGTTATCAAAAGTGAATGCTTTTTGACAAAAAAAAGAATGGCCAAGGGCCTGTAGGGAAGGAAAATTTTTTTCTAACCCATTTTCTCATCAAGAAAGATTCATGACTTTTTTTAATGAGAAAAAAGTATATAAATATCTTTTTTAAGTTAATACAAATGTACTTAATATGGGTTTTAAGTGGCAGACATAACATTAATATGACTATTATGTTAAAGTCTAGCTTATTAGACAACATATTGCAAATTCACATAAATCAGATTTAATTTTCTACAACATAGTGTAGGGGTCAAGGAAAAACTTTCCCTTTGCCATCAGAAAATCAACTCACAAAAAGACAGATTAAAAAGAGAAAGACATATAATTCTTTAGAACGTGCACAGGGAGAATCACCAAGTGATTTCCTAGGCCTGCAATGGGATGCAGTAGATTATATACCATCTTGAATTTACAGAAAGAATGGCGGCCCAGAGCATGGCCCAGAGCAGGGCAGGATGGTAAATAAGGCTATAGTGACAAGAGAATTGAGGGGGGGTGAAAGAAGAGAAGGCTTGGTTAGGAAAGATGGTCTTGCTACATAGATGAAATCTCACATGTTGCATATCTCAGAGAGTAGATGGTGTTCCTTCTAGACCTTTAAAATCCATGTCTCTTGCCCAGGTAGTAATAGGATTGTTCGCTCTTTTCTTGTTGATTTCATGAACAGAACCATTTCCCAAGAGGATAGATGAAAAGCCAAAAACAAAAACAAAAAACAACAACAACAACAAAAAAAACAACCCATGAAAAAATGTTCATGGCCTCTAATCATAAGAAAAAGTGAATCAAAACTACCTTGAGGTATCGTCTAACGACAGTGAGAATAGTCTGCATCGCCTGGTCCCAAAGCTGCAGATGCTGGCAAGGGTGTGAAGAGAAGTGAACACTTCTGCACTGTTGGTGGAATTGCAAACTAAAACAGCAATAAGGCAAATCCTCGAAGAGCTAAAAGTAGACCTTCTATCTGACCTTGCCCAGAAGAAAGAAATCATTTTATTATAAGGACATTCGTACTCAAAGATTTATAGCAGCTCAATTCACAATTGCAAAGACCTGGAAACAACTCAAGTGTCCATCAACATCTGAATGGATTAATAAACTGCAGTATATGTATACCATGGAATACTATTCAGCCATAAAAGATGGAGACTTTGCATCCTTTGTATTTACCTGGATGGATTTGGAGAACATTCCCTAAGTATAAAAATAAAAAAGCAAGCATCCTTTATACTCATTATTATGTTAAAACTAGTAGATTAACAACTATAGGCCACACTAGAGAACAACACAATTAAATTCAAGAAGCAGGGCAGGGGGCTGAGTAAGTTCCTGCCTAATGTGCATATTGTAGGGTGTAGGGTCCACTCCCTGGAAGACTCCATTACAACCCAGACTTTACCTTACAAACCAATGTAACCTTATCATTTGTATCTGCTCATATTAATCAGAAATAAAAAAAATAAATCAGAAAGCACAGGAATAAAAATGAAACAACAACTATAAAATTTTAAAGTGTCAGACGCTCAGTTAATTCTTTTAGATCTGGACACGGGAAGACCTGGCTTCATCAATGCAGACTCTCTGCAGATATGGATTTCCACACAAAAACCAGCTCTGAAGGGCTCATTCTGTTTGCTGATCTTCTGACAATCATCTCGAAATATGTCAAAGAAATACGTATTTGTGGTAAAATACATGATTTCATTCAATAGCAACTCGTAGACATGTGTAATAATTGAGGGAGAGAGTCCTGGCAGTCAACACTGGCTGGCATTTTCTGCAGACTTGAAAGTCTTAGCTCACCCAGGATGAAGGAGGGAAAATGAGGGGGAGGTTGGGCGGAGGGAGGATAATTGGTGACACGTCACCTATGGTGCATATTGCAAGGGTACATGTCAAATCTATTAAGAGTAGAGTATAAATGTCTTAACACAATAATTAAGTAAGTGAGGGGAAGGCTATGTTAACCAATTTGATGCAAGCATTCCAGATTGTATATAAAATCAGCACATTGTACCCCATAAATGCATTAATGTACATAGTTATTATTTAATTACAAAATAAGAGAAAAAAGACTTAAAAAATAAAACAAAACAAAAAAAAAGCAAACCAATGGCTTCAGATAGTGTCATTGTTATCATCTTTATTTAGTAAATGATCAAAATGAGACAAATATAGGTGAAAAAAATCTTTCCCAAGCAACAAGTTCTCGTTAAAGTTGTTCACTCGAAGACCTTAGTAATCCACATTATTTGCTAATTTTGTTTCAAGGGCTTATTCTATACTTTAATCTGTTTCATCCCTGCTAGCAGTTGCAAGAGAATTTCTTTTGTTCTGGAGGAGGCCCCTCCACTCTCCCTTCCACACTGCTGTTTTGCTCCTTAGCATTATTCCCATGTTCCCAAAGCACAGTCTCTTACTGTTACTCTGACTCATACTTTTGTTGATTCTAACCCTTCCTTCTCTACCTGTCCCTCTCCATAAGTCCATTTCTGCTTTATAATTGTATCTCTGCAGGTCAAAGTTACCTTTAACTCTTTGAAGGTTTGTGGAAAAATCGCTGATGACTCACAGATTGTTGGAGGAAGGCGTGCAAACTGATTCAATGTGATTACATGGGAGCCTCCAGAACAAAGACCCAGAGATACGGGGGAAATTGTCCATCTTTACGCTTAAGTTTAACTTAACAGAGTCCACTGTGCAGGTGGACGTGTGTGCACTTAAGAGTCATCTCTTGATCTGGTTGCATTGCTAGAAGTAGTGATTTAGTAAGTTTGAAATTCATTCTTAATTATTTACTGTAAGTAAGTTAAGAATCGAATTAAGAAAATGACTGCAGATGATGAGCAAAAGGAACAGAAACAGGAGAGAAGTGTATCAGAATAAAGCATTCAGACTACAGGATCCATACTGAGAAATCCGAGGTGTGTTACAAGAGCGACAGCTCACAGACCGGCCCTTAAAAACCAGGAGACGGTCTTACTGGAGTGTCCTCCCTCCCCCTGCGTGACTCAGCTCCAAGGTCTCCGAGCACTGAGGGGCCAGTCTTGTGCAGGTGGAACTGCTCTTCTGGAGTGAGCAGGAGTTGGAAAAGTTCAGGAGAGAAGGCGAAGGTGCTGGAAACAGCACAAGTGCTTTGATCTCGGTAGGAGAGAAAAAGTCCCTCAGGGAGGTGAGTGGAAAACGCGCTCCCCTCCCATTTTTCAGTGTGGCACAGCGCCAAACCACTCACAAGACTTCACCGCTCATCTCATGGTCCAACTGGGGTCTGCCTTGACGTCCTTCACCTGGTCTGGGTTTCTGCCTCAGGCTCTATCTGTGTTAGGATAAAAAATAACTTAGAGTGACAAAAATAAGAAGTAAATCAGTACAATTAAGGTCATTAATTAAAGAAATAGTTTGGTTAGAAAATTCAAGCCCAGCAAGAACCACGAGGTAAGGGTTTAACCTCCCTCTGTTTGAAGCATGTAATAAAAACAGAATCAGCCCTGAGCTAGGGGCTATCACTGGTCCTCAAGCTTGGAGGTGGTCAGTCCCCTGATCCAGCTCCTCAAAAACCTTTCTCTTTATGTCTCGACTCTTCATTTCCCCCCATCCTCTCATCTCCACCAATCACTGGGAAAGAACTCACCGTATAGCTTGGGGCTGGTCCCCAGCAAGCTGTGTAGAAATAGGATTGGACAAAAAGAGTATCAGTTAATGCTAATAGACTGAGTTAGGCAAACTGCAGGAGCCTGGCTGTTTATACTCGCCCTGGTCTCTCTGAGCTTCCCTTCCTTCTGCGTATAGAGCATGGCCCTATTACGCCCTCTTGTCACATAAGGCAAGTCGGGTTAACTTCTTTCTGTCCAGTTTTTCACAGAACATTTTTAGGTTTTATGGCTGTCATTAGTTTCTGTCACCTGCTTTGGGGCAGAAGGACTCTAGTGTCTTGGCTAGCCTTTGGGGAAAGTGAGACGGAGAGACAGGAAGACTCAAAAGATAAGAGGAAAACTATTGCTACTGAGGCTCCTTCTGAGCGTTTCATTTGGAGGTACTGTTTTCTGAACCCAAACATGCTTATTTATCTGCCATTTTATTCCAAAGCCTAGATTTTCACATGTAACGCTGCTGTCAGATAGGTAGGTAACCACTACCCCATCTCTCTGGTCTGAATGGAAGTAAAGGAAGTACCATATAGTACTCCTCTAATATTAAGTTTTAATTCTCACTAAAATCTTTTTTTTAAGTACTCAACGTGCAATTTTCCTATCTTCACCCTCATTATGAACATATCATCAACTTTATGATACCTTCCAAAAAGAATGTACGCTTGCCTTAGTTTCCTCTTCCTACTCTCATTTCTCCCTTTTCATTGTAAAGTAAGTTTATAAATGAAGAGGTGATGGGGCTTTTCAGTACCCCCTTTTCTTTCATGGAATCCTGGGCTGTGGACTCAAGAGTGGAAGTTATTCAGCTACTAGAACCGAACACATTTAAACAAATAGACTATCATGGTTTCACCTTCTGATTCCTGGATTGAAACTCAAGTTATGAACAAGGGACTATATTTACCATTTATGTAAGAGTAAATTCTTGTTCCTGTTGACATTAGAATAGAATTCGGTGGTTACACTTCAAGAGAATTATGTTCCTAACCGCAAAGCCCCGAAGAAACTGAACTGAACATTGAGGGATTTGTTGCTGCTGTTGTTTCTGAGATGGATTTATAAGGAAACTGCTACAATCTGAGGATACTATGAACAGAAAAATATATTTTAGAGTTAAAGGACATGAATCAAACATCTGGAAATACATACAACAATCTTTCTTTGCAAGTGTATATGTGCTGGCTTTTTATTTCACAATTACATAACTGACCTTCCCTCAGCAACAGATGCCATTTGAATTTTCTAGGATTTGGGATGAGTTGATTAAACTATTCATATTCTTATCCGAATCTTCCTTTAACCCACATCAAATTGCAAGTAGACATTGCTGACTTGGCTCTTGTCACTGTGGGTGATGTTGGCAGTGAACATGTGAAGTTAAAAGAGAAGAAACACTGAATTAATGAATAGACCTTTAGAAGGAAATGGAATGAGAAGCTGACCTTTTCTTGTTAAAAGTCAGTAATTAGGCCAATAGATAGCAGTAAGAAGTAAAAGAAGCTTCTCAGAATATCCAGGGCAACCCCTTTGTAAGTTAACTGTTATTGAAGCATTATTTAAGCAGATTCTGAGAGGAAGGCAGGGTTACCGTAAGTAGATGAGAAATAGACATTTATTTGGTTTCTTCACAAAACATGGGAAAGATTTTGGCTTTTTTTCTTTTTCCTTTTTTTTTTGTGTTTTATTTAGCATTACTAAATAAACGGTAAATTAAAGTATTAAATATATGTCACCTTTTTTCAGTTTTAAATAGAACATAGGATGACTTTTGAAATAAGATAGAGCCAGGATTTAAGTTCCAACTTTTCTTAATTATTATTAGGTGCCAAGTTACCATCATGTGTAGTAAGAGCATCAGAGAACACAAAGGATGAGAAGATATTTCTGTGACAGTAAATACATGAACCCCAAAGTTTGCCAGCTTGGCAACAATACTTCTAGTATTACTTCTAGTAATACTGCTAGAAACAGTATTACTTAGCTAGTGACTAGAGACAGGATGAGAAAAAAATACATATGTAATCTGAGAATGGAAGGAGTGAGGGGTGATACTACTTGTGGAGTAAGTAGAAACTACTTTATCCAAATCTGAATGAATACTGAATCTCGCTGTCACAAGTAACATGCCATAACTGAGCTTAAATGTCACCAAGTGGATGTCATTTGTTGCAGGCGGAATGGGGACCGAAAACCCCATTCTTGGTAAGGGAAAGCACCTCCAGAAAAAAATGGAAAAACAGACAAATAAGCTGAGCAAGGCAGAATAAAAACAGTTTAGCTAGTTTGCTTTTAAGCCAGCAGCTAAATTACTCATCTGAGCAGTTCCTGCTTTTGCTAGAAGCCTGGCCTATAAGGGATACAGCTTGTAAGCACCGGTGCCGGGTCTGTGAACACTCTGAAGAAGAGAATGGCCATAGAGGGTCTAGGTACAGGGCCTGCGGTGGACATTAACCAGGCTGTCCCCTGCCCATCAACAGTCAAAACAAATACCCATTGGGGGATGTGTATTATGGCCAAGGCAGAGATCAAGGGAACAGCTTGAGGCCTGAAATATGGGCAAGGGACTTGTACCCTAATCAACAGAAGAAGATGCCTCTGGGGTGGATATCAGAGGAAAATTCTTCTGTTCCACCAGTTCTTCAGAAGGGCCTCACACCACCAAGATATCTGCTCCAAAGACAACTAAAGGGGATTAGCCTCCCCCAAGGAAACCACAGACAGGAGCCTGCCCACGCCCAAGGCTCAGGTTTTGGATTTCTCAAGGCTACTCAGACCCTTATAGTTAATGATTATAGCTAGAATAGGAACTACCATGCTTACTCAGAGAAACTGCTGACATTCTGTTCCCTTCCTCAGCTTATCCTCTGGACTAAATGAGATAATAGCCTTCAACGAAAGCTCAGTGAAACAAACACTCAGGGCCATTCACTGGAACCCCACAAGTTAACAGTGGTCTCCTATGTTTCCCACCTTTAAAAACTCTATTCTGAGTATCCTGTTGTTTTACCTGTCACTGCTCTTAATGTTATTTTTCTTCAGTTGATCACTGCCATCTCCACAGGTTTTAAAGGACCCTGCCCCCAGGGCAGAACCCCAGCAATTCCTAGGTTGTCTCTGAACATTTAGATTTCTAAAGATTTACACCGATGAATGTCACTGTGTTTGCCTGACACTAGTATTGTTTGGCTGTTTGAAAAGGGTCAGTAAAATAAACAACTGTATTTTGTAACTCATTTCAAACCTTTCCTTCACAGGGAACACTTTTGGAAGGAGGAACCAGGGATAAACATGACTTTCAAACTGGTAATACTCGGAAGAAGCAAAGAGCTCTAAGATGGTGGGTTAATAGGAATTAGAATCAGAGATTGAGCTGAGAGGATCATAGTGGCCATGTGACTGCTTCGGGGAAGAGCCAAAGCTTAAGGATGCCAGAGTGGGAGACAGCAGGTGACTGTGAGCTCACGGTGGGAAGCCATGCAGATAATGCTTGGCTGCAACAAACACGATTCAGCTCAATTGTCCGGGGAGTACAAGCAGGTAGGCGTGTGTTTGTATGTGAGAGTATTTCTGTACCTTAAGCAGGGAAGTGGCTGCTATTTCTGTCGTTCGCTCCACTTTCTTGTCACACATCAAGTTGACAAATAAGCGCTAAAAACATTGGCTGCCTACAAATTGAAGTAAGCTGCTTGAAAGGGATTCAACAACTAATAGATATTTCTCAGTAGAAAGCTAAAGAAGAAAAAGGAAGCTTCCAGGGAACATGCCTCTTCTTCAGTTAGAACACAGGTCCGAGGTACTGAGCTAGTTAGGAATGGCTGTCCAGGACACCGCAGACCGAACTGTTGAATTATTAGTATTGGTTATCAGTATCGTGCCTGAGTTACCTGTGAAGTCTCAGAAGCAGGGTGGTTGGTAGAAGCCTGGATGCCGGTTACAGAGAGGAGGGCTCGTGGCTGAGGGAGATGAAGGGCGTGGGAGAGGAGATGGAGGGCATGACTACAACTACTTTTTTTTTTAGTTTGTCTTTAGCTTAATTTAGATATGGAGCGAAGGAAAAGAAAACTATACCAACTTTTATTTTAGCTAAAGCTTGTCATTGATAGCTCAATATTAAATGCAAGAAAATATGGAAACCGTCAGAAAAAGTAACTGGCTTGAAAACTGTAAGAATGAAATACGTTATGAAAATAAGCAGCATTCCTCCGTCAGGCCATTTACAGCCAACATAATATTCTTTTTTCTTTGCAGTTATCCCTTATACTGGTATGACAATGCAGGCCGCATGAAACCAAAAATTTCACAGTAATGCTTTTAAGTTAGCACTTCACCATACAATAAATGTTCTACTGTGTTTATGACAGGCAAGTATTTTGACAAGTACAAAAACAACAGAAAAACAAAATTAAGCAGTGTTGTAATATGACACCGATAAAAGTTTTTCTCCATCTCCTCATCTGTAAAATGGTGGTGATAACACAGGCTTCATTGAGTTAGCATGAGAATTAGATGAGGATATATATACATAGATATGTATGTGTGAATATGTGGGTGTTTATATTGAACAATGCCAACCTAACCCATTGTATAAATTGTAAAGTAGTGATTATCCTATCAAATACAGTTCCCATGAAGGAGACAATGTTCTGATTGCTATTTTGTCCCCAATAACCCAAATGCACAGAGAGTGCTCACTAAATATTTATTAAATAAGTTAATATTAAATTGAGAACAGGTCTAGAAATGATGTGACAGAATTTTCTATATGTTTTATTCCTAAAGTTATGTATTTTAAATTTGAGAATAAGGGTGATACAACCATTCAGCTTCTTATATAATTAAGAAAATATGTCAATGATCATTTAAAGAACTTTCTAGACAAATTTTAAAATGGTGCAAAAGTTATTGCAAATTGACTTTATAATGTATTTAACATTTTATTCATGTTGTTCTATCACATATTAAAATCATATTGTTCTCTTTGAACAAAAATAACTAAGAATTAACACTTTATTTAATACTGAGCAAGCTATAAAATTGTTCACAACCTGTTTTGACCATAATACTGGAGGCCATATACATAGTTAAGTATTAACAGATGCATATGTGTCTATAAACCATTTAATTATTTAATTAGGTCAGTATAAAGGTAGTATGTGCTTTAATTATCATTGTTATGATTTCAATAATAATTCTTGGTAATAATTATAGTATTTTATCTAAATAACATTAGTAGAAGTATTTCACTTTCTAATATAAAATATTTTATATATAAAAGGCATTTTTAACCAATTATAAAAGGTTATGAATCTTTTACAAATGTTTACTATTTGCATATTACATAAATGTTTACTGGTTTATTGCATTTACACTTTTGTGTTACACAAGAAAAAGTAATTAGTTTAAGAAATTAAATTAAGGTTGAATGGAAGCATTATCTACCAGACGTTGCAGTATGACTGGTGTGGGATTATCGTTTTCACCAAATGAAATGATATTAAAATAAAATAAAATAAATGAAATAAAACTAGACAAAACATAAAGCAGCTAGTCCAGGCACGAAGTATAGGAAAACTGAAGTTACTATCCCTGAAACAGAAAACTCGCAAAATGAGCCACACAATCCCTACATTTGTGCAACGTGGGACAATTTAGCAATTTGTCTCAGTAGATTGAGCTCAAGAAAAACACTAACTCCCTCTTAGCTAATAAGGCAGAGAGTAGAGCTTGTGGCATCTGCAGCACCTGGCGTATACTGGCGTATAAGGTACGTGAAGTCAAATCACTAGACAGAGGGAACTGGGAAGAGTTGGACTGTGAAACACTCATTTTTGAGTTCTTAACTGAAAGCCGGGCTCCACAAGTGCTGGTAGGAACTCAACTACAACCAGTTGAGAGTAGACAGAAACACTAGGGTTTGAGCAGTGCTGGGAGGTATAAGTGCTTGGGTTTAGTTATTCAGCTAAAAGAATAGAATGATTATGCATTGGGAATATGGACCCTTTTCTGTAATAAGGTCCATTCTATGATAACCATGAAAAATTCTGAAACAAACCTAATAATATCTACAGGAAAGACAGTCTGGATGGTGCATTCCAAAAAGTTAGAGGAGTTTGATAAACACGTACGAATTCCAACGGTCCACCCTAAAGGTATATTAAAAATAACCTAAATGAGATTAAAATTATCAATCAATAATAAAACTGCCCATTTCACAGTTGGAAGTCAATACTTTTGAAGAAAAATAAATCTAAGATAGCACAATGAAGTGATTCTAACCAACAATAAGTTCGGGTACACTTTAAAATAACAAATTGAGGGAAATAAGAATGTTCTTAACTCAAAGAAATTATAAATACCTGAGATAATGGATACCCCAATTTTTTTAATTTCATTAATGCTCATTGCATATCTTTATTAAAGCATCACATGTACCGCATATATACATATACAGAACTGTTAGGGATCCATAATAATTAAAAATCAAAAAATTCAAAAAAGTCCCAAATCTGTGGTCTTTGCAACATATATTGGCAATATTGTGTGTGCAAAAAAAAAAAAAGATGTCAAAAAAAGAAAAGAAAAATATGACTTATAAATAAGAAAAATAGAAATTGACTCTGAAGAGAGCTCACTGTTGGAATTAGCAAACAAAGCCTTTAAAAGAGTTGCCAAAATACATTCAGGGGAAAATAAACTGAACATTCGAAGGAAAATGTAGATGTAGTAAGCAAATAGGGAAATTCAGCCAAAAACCCTATAAAACTATAAAAAATAGTGAAGTGAATTTTCCTCATGTAGTCTGTCCTCCCTCCAAGAGGCTTTCCAGCCCTGTGTATTGTCTTCTTTGCCCTGGAGGAATGCCTATGATTCTATGTTTCATCTAGACCCAAAAAGAGCTGTAATAGCCAAAGCAACCTTAATTCAAAAGGACAAATTGGGAGGCAC
>CAUYRH010043895.1:0-19139 GCA_963574655.1 Perodicticus potto
TTTTTTTTTTTTTTTTGAGACAGCCTCAAGCTGTCACCCTGGATAGAGTGCCATGGCATCACAGCTCACAGCAACCTCCAATTCCTGGGCTCAAGCGAGTCTCTTGCCTCCGCCTCCCAAGTAGCTGGGACTACAGGCGCCCGCCACAATGCCTGGCCATTTTTTTTGGTTGCAGCCATCATTGTTGTTTGGCGGGCCCGGGCTGGATTCGAACCCACCAGCTCAGGTGTATGTGGCTGGAGCCTTAGTCCGTTGAGCCACAGGCGCCGAGCCACAGTTTTTACTCTTAAGAAGCACACAGGCTGCCAACAAGGCACCGGTAGACACTGTTTTCTTCTGAGACTCAGTCTCAAAACAAGGAGCTCTACAAACGTTTTTAATACCATTTCCTCAGCGTCTTAATAACAGTGTTAGCAAAATTCTATGGGAAGCTGGCTCAGGCGGCCAGGCTCTCCACCTACAAACCTGACCTTAACCCTGTCCCTCTTCCTCCAGGGTCTTATTCCATCTTCTCTCACCTCCCTCCTGAATTTTCAACTTAACCTCTGACTATTAAACTCTACCTTCAAGGTGTAAACATATTCTAGTCTCTTCTGCCTCTAACCTGTCTCAAAAAAACCACTCTGCCTTTTTGCTGTATCTTTCTTAGGACTGCTAGATTTAGCAATTAAAAATAAAGAATGTGGGGCGGCGCCTGTGGCTCATAGAGTAGGGCGCTGGCCCCATATACCGAAGATAGCGGGTTCAAACCCGGCCTCGGCCAAACTGCAAAAACAGGAAAAATAGCCAGGCGTTGTGGCGGGCACCTGTAGTCCCAGCTACTCGGGAGGCTGAGGCAAGAGAATCGCCTAAGCCCAGGAGTTGGAGGTTGTTGTGAGCTGTGTGACACCACAGCACTCTACCAAGGGCGATAATGTGAGACCCTGTCTCTACAAAAAAAAAAAAAAAATAATAATAATAATAAAATAAATAAAATAAAGAATGCGGCTCAGCGCCTGTGGCTCAAGCAGCTAAGGCGTTGGCCACATACACCTGAGCTGACAGGTTCAAATCTAGCCCTGACCTGCGAAACATCAATGACAGCTGCAACCAAAAATTAGCTGGGCGTTGTGGCTGGCGCCTATAGTCCCAGCTACTTGGGAGGAGGAGGCAGGAGAATCGCTTGAATCCAGGAGTTGGAGGTTGCTGTGAACTCTGAGGCCACAGCACTCTACCCAGGGTGACAGCTTGAGGCTCTGTCTCGAAAAAATAAATTAAATAATAAATAAAAATAAAGAATGCTTGCTCAAACCTGAACTTCATTCACATAAATAATGAATTTTTTAATATAAAAACATGTACTACTTAGGACATACACACAGCAAACTAGGAATAAAAAAGAAACTTCCTCAACATATAAAGGGTTTATGAAAAACCCACAGCTAACATCATACTCAATGGTAAAAGACTGAAAGCATTCCAATAGGATCAGAAACAAGCAAGACAAGGATGTCTACTTTCACTGTTTGTATTCAATATCTTACTAGAAGTTCTAGCCAGAGCAATTAGGCAAGAAAAAATAAACACAAAGAAATCCAAAGTGAAAAGGAAGATGTAAAACTATCTCCATTCACAGATGACATGAGCCTATATATAGAAAATCCTAAAGAATCCAGGGCAGCACCTGTGGCTCAGTGGATAGGGCGCCAGCCCCATATACCGAGGGTGGCGGGTTCAAACTCGGCCTCAACCAAACTGCAACAAAAAATAGCTGGGTGTTGTGGTGGGTGCCTGTAGTCCCAGCTACCTGGGAGGCTGAGGCAAGAGAATCACCTAAGCCCAAGAGTTGGAGGTTGCTGTGAGCTATGACGCCATGGCACTCTACCGAAGGCTACAAAGTGAGACTCTATCTCAAAAAACAAAAAAAAAAAAAAAGAATCCACTCAACAAAAACTATCAGAGCTAATAAGCAAAATAGCATACTAAATCAATTTTATTTCTATACACTCGCAATGGGCAATTCATAAAAGAAAAATTTTAAACTCCATTTATAACAGTATAAAAAAGAATAAAATACTTAGGAATAAGTTTAACTAAGAAGGTATAGGATTTATACACTGAAAACTGTAAAACATTGCTGAAAAAAGTTAAAGGTCTAAATTAATGGGAACATATGATATGCCATGTTTATGGATTAGAAGACTTGATATTGTTAAGATGGCAATACTTCCCAAAGCAAACTACAGATTCAATACAGTCCCTTCAAAATACCAATGAATTTTCTTGCAGAACTAGACAAGCTGATCCTAAAATTCATAGAGAATTACAAGGACCCTGAATAGCCAAAGTAATTTTGAAAAATAATAAAGTTGAAGGACTCATACTTCTCATTTTAAAGCTTACATAGCTATGATAATTAAAAGAATGTGTATATGAATTGGTATAAGAATAGACATACAGGGCTCGGTGCCCATAGCACAGTGGTTACGGCACCAGCCACATACACCAAAGTTGGCAGGTTCGAACCCAGCCTGAGCCAGCTAAAACAACAATGACAACTGCAACAACAATAACAAAAATAAAAATAGCCGTGGGTTGTGGTGGGCACCTATAGTCCCAGCTACTACAAAAAAAAAAAAAAAAAAAAGAATAGACAGATAGATCAATGGACTACAACTGAGAATCCAGAAATAAATCCACATCTATGGTCAAGTGATTTTTACATGGGCGCCAAGACCATTCAATGGGAAAAGGATATTCTCTTCAACAAATGGTGCTGGGACAATTAAATATCCACTTGCAAATGAATAAAGTCAGACTCTTCCCTCAGATCATATGCAAAAATTAATTCAATGTGGATTAGAGACCTAAATCTAAGAGCTAAAACTATAAAACTCATAGAGGAAAACATAGGGTAAATAGTCACATCCTTGGATCTGCCAATGGTGTTTTAGAAATGATACCAAAACCGGCTCAGCGCCTGTGGCTCAACGGGCTAAGGCGCCAGCTACGTACACCTGAGCTGGCGGGTTCGAATCCAGCCCGGACCCGCCAAACAACAATGACAGCTGCAACCAAAAAATGGTCTGGCGTTGTGGCGGGCGCCTGTAGTCCCAGCTACTTGGGAGGCGGAGGCAAGAGACTCGCTTGAGTCCAGGAATTGGGGGTTGCTGTGAGCTGTGATGCCACAGCACTCTATCCAGGGTGACAGCTTGAGGCTCTGTCTCAAAAAAAAAAAAAAAAAAAAAGGAAAAAAGAAATGATACCAAAACCACAAGCAACAAAAGGAAAAAAATAAACTGGACTTTATCAAAATTAATATCAGAAACTGAAAAGACAACCCATCAAATGGGAGGAACTACAATACAACCTCTGTAAGTTGACGACCCAAGTGTCTGTAACAAACTGGTCAACATACAGAAGTAGGCTTACCATACTGATACCTACATGCACTTTATTTTCTTGTACAACATTTTTTTAGAGACTATTATATGGAATCATACATAATCAACACACAGTAAAATTACGATATACAGTATCATACAAAATCCATACATTTACTGTTTTCTCACAGTTTAATCATTCTTTCTGAAAAAAGAGTCAGTCTTGGTCTGTTTCTTGTTCTTATTACAAACATAAGGAGAAAACTTATGCACTGTCCACTTCGTACAGCATACCTAGGCAATTTTCCACAGCAACTGACTTCAACAGCACTATCAGCTGCCTGACAGCCTCTTCTTTTGAGGTCTCTGCAATTTCTTTGTCATCCTCACTTGTTTCTTCCACTTCAACTGCTTCATGCACTTTTACGATGGTCTATACTTCGGTCAGTACCTGGATCAGTTTCATTACAGGTTGCCACCTTATCATACATTCCAACAAAATCTTTAAAATCTACTCCCTTCGAATTCTGCCAACTTCACTGGATTCACCACACAAGACTTCATGGGATATCTCCGGCCGCAGTTTAAATTTCTTAAGCCAACAACTTAATGCCTGGAAATCTGCCACCCTGAATTCCTGTGTGAATTTTTTAGTAACTTCTTGGATCATCAGCCTGGAGATTTGGGTGTTAACTGCCCTCATTTGTTTGAACCAGCTTAATATGGCTTCATTGACTTCATCAAGGAAACTGTTTGTCCTTCTCCACTATAAGTCTGCTTTCCTTAACATATCTCCCCAAGTACTCATGCTTACATTCTTGGAGGTTGTTAACTGTGGTCTTGCTAATACCAAAATGTTCTGCTGTCTTTCTTTGGCTGCTCCTTCCAGAAAATGTAGATCAACCTTTTCTTCAATCTCAGCTCTTTGAGTTCTTTCCTATGGGTTATGATGTCTCAATTAATTGTAAAATTTTTCTGTATTTATAGGATGTACCTACAATTTTGACCCGGCCTTTATGTTGAAAAAATTTTCCACAACATGTAATAAACAATAGGACATTAGGCCTAATCCATTGTATGGTAATAATAGAACAAGAGAAAAGAACTTTAAAGAAAGGATAATACAACTAAGGGGCAAAACCCACATCTTCTACCCCATGGTACAGAGCAGGCATCCTCAAACTTTTTAAACAGGGGGCCAATTCACTGTCCCAAAGACCGTTGGAGGGCCGGACTATAGTTTAAAAAAAAAAACTATGAACAAATTCCTATGCACACTGCACATATCTTATTTTGAAGTAAAAAACAAAACGGGAACAAATGCAATTCACACCAAAGCATGTGGCCTGCGGGCCGTAGTTTGAGGACCCCTGGTATAGAGTGTACTCAACTGGTCAAATTATAGAGGGTAAATTAATATTTTGTGTCCTAGTCACTGATAGTTATAGAGGTCAGTCTTCTATTGAGTAGTGTGATTTATGTCTAGTCTATGAAAATCAGGTCAACTTGAGATGGCCAACTATAGACGTTCTATTGTATTTACAAATCATATACACTATATCTGATAAAAGATTAACATCTAGAACATATAAAGAACTCTTACAACTCAGCAACAAAAAGACAACCAACCCAATTTAAAAAATAGCCAAAGACTTGAACAGCTATTTACCCAAAGAAGATATACATACAAATGGCCAACAAACACATGAAAAGATGCTAATCATGAGTTAGTCACTAGGAAAATGCAAATCAAAAGATACTATTTCATACCCACTAGGAAAGCCATAATAAAAAAATAAGGGGGAAGAGCAGCTCTTGAAACCTGGAGGGTGGTGAGCAGGGCCCTGGACAAAGACCAGCTCCCTCACTGCTGGGGGTCCCCTAAGGCATCATATCATAAAGAGATCTGGGATAGTGGAACTCACACTTATTGAATATCTACTTATGTGTCAGAAATTATTCTGGATACTTGCTATTTGCCTTCCATTGATTCTTCTCAACAACCATTCAAGGAGCCCTTGTACATGGCAAAGTGTAAATGCAATGACCCTAAGGAAAAGGAGCCACCTGTGCATCAGTCTGTGTCCTCCTCTGATTTGAAGACATCCAGCAGTGATGATGAGTGGATATTGAAAAGATTTAAAAAGACGAAAGGAAAAGCCAGAAAGACAAAGAAGAAAAGACCTATGAAGAAACAGGTCAACAAAACTGTTTCCTTGAGAAATCTAGACAGTTCCTAGGAAGGTGAAATAACACATTCTGACAGTAACAGCTTCTTCTGCAGCTTAGAATCAGTCTTCCTTAGCATACAAAGAATTCTGTAATGGTCTTAGAGATGAGGTAGTCAGTGCTGATTTGGAACCAATGATAGAGAAGGAGAGAGAATCAGAATCATCTGGCCAAATACAGAAGAGGAAGATGCTGCAAAGAACATCAACTCAAATGGTGCCTCAGACAATGGCATCTGACAGCCCAGTGCCTGTCTCCACTACCACCTTCTGAGTCTCTGGACCCACACCAGCATTCCTGAAGGCTCAGGAATGAAACATCCCCTTAAGATTCTCACCTAGTGGTGAAACCACCTGCCACTGTTTTGTAGTAAAAGTTTCAATGGTTCATCATCTCTCATAATTTAACATGGTGACATGTCAAATTATTTTTACTGGCTCTCTATACTCTTATACATTTGATGTTTTCTACAAATGAAAAATATGAACTCGGCACCCATAGCTCAGTGGTTAGGGCGCTGACCACATGCACTGAGGCTGGTGGATTCGAATCTGGCCCCAGCCTGCTAAACAAACAAACAAACTGAAAAAAAAAAAAAAGCCAGGCATTCTGGTGGGTGCCTGTAGTCCCAGCTACAAGGGAGGCTGAGGCAAGAGAATCGCTTAGACCTAAGAATTTGAGGTTGCTGTGAGCTGTGACGCTGCCACGGCATTCTACCAAAGGCAACAAAGTGAAACTCTGTCTCAAAAAAAAAAAATGCTCTAAAACATAAAATAAAAATAATAAGTATTGGCAAAGATGTGGAGAAACTGAAACCATAGTACACTGCTGGTAGGAATGTAAAATGGTAACACCAGTTGTGGAAAACAGTTTGACACCTCCTCAATAAGTTAAACCTAGAATTACCATATGACCCAGAAATTTTACTCCCAGAAAAATAACTGAAAACAGGTATGCAAATAAAAACTTATACATGAATGTTCACAGCAGCACTATTCACAATAGCCAAACAGAATAAACAACCCAAACATCCAAACATCCACCAACCGATAAATGGATAAACAAGATGAGATCTATCCATATGACAGAATATCATTCACACAAAACAGAATGAAGTACTGATACATGTTCTAACACAAATCTTAAAAACGTGCTAGTTAAAGAAGCCAGACACAAAAGATCTCATATTATTTAGCTCCATTTACACAAGATATGTAGAATGGGCAAATTCATAGAAGCAGAAAACTGACTAGCAGTTGCCAGGGGTCAGGGGAGAAGGAAATGGGGAGTGACTGCTTAACAGTAATGGATTCCTTTTGGGGGTAAAGAAAATATCCTGGAACCTGGATGGTGGTGATGGCTATACACTGTCAATGAATTATACACTTTATTTAAAATGGTGAACTTCATATGAGTATTTTACAATAAAAATTATTCATTGCTTATCTGAAATTCAAATATAACTGGGTAGCCTGTAGTTTGTCTGGCAACCATAGTCTCACTCTAACTCCTGCTTAAGTTTCCCCTTCTCTTCAAATGTTCTCAAAGAATTGCCTGAACATTTGCAATCTATTCCTCAATTCTTATTCATTTAACAGATCTACAATCTGGCTTACAATTCAATTCAAACTACTATTGGCAGGCGTGGTAGCTTGCACCTGTAATCCTGGTGCTCTGGGAGGCCAAGGTGAGAGGACTGCTTGAGCTAAGGAGTTTGAGCAAGAACAAATCTTAGCAAGAGCAAGACCTTTGTCTCTACTAAAAATAGAAAACTTAAGAGCAATCTTAGCAAGAGCAAGACTTTGTCTCTACTAAAAATAGAAAATTTAGCCAGGCATCATGGCATATGCCTATAGTCCCAGCTACTCAGAAGGCTAAGGCAAGAGGATCGCTTGATCCAAGGAGTTTGGGGTTGCAGTGAGCAATTATAACACCACTGCACTCTACCCAAGGCAACACAAAAATACTCTGTCTCCAAAAAATGTCTAATAACAAACTGCTATTGCTAAGGTCATGAATAATATTCATGTTGTCAAAGTCACTGGAGATCTTTCAGTCCTTGCCTAATTGCTCTCTTTGTAGCAACTAAGATATAAACTCTCCTCTTTCTGAAATATCTTCCTTTCCCTTTGGTTCCTATGCATACAAAAATGAGTTGGCTTTCAGCTGGTTTGGGGCATTCAAATCCTGCACATTCCAAAGAAACTGGCCCTTCACCAGCTGCTGGGAGATAAACCCTAAGCCTGTGGAACATCTTCCCTGGTAAGATTGTCCATATAAGGCTGGGCACAGTGGCTCATGCCTGTAATCACAGCACTCTGGGAGGCCAAGGGGGGTGAACTGTTTGAGCTCAAGAGTTTGAGATTAACCTGAGCAATAGCGAGACCCTATCTCTATTAAAAATAGAAAAACTGAGGTAAAAGGATTGCTTGAGTCCAAGCACTTGAAGTTACTGTGCACTATAATTCCACAGCACTCCAATCAAGATGCCAGAGACTCTGTCAAAAAAAAAAACAAAAAAAAAAAAAAACAGATTGCAGCCACAATTGGTGGTTCACGTCTGTAATCCCAGCACTCTGGGAGGCCGAGGCCGGTGGATTGCCCTGAGCTCATAGGTTCAAAACCAGCCTGAGCAAGAACAAGACCCTGTCTTTAACAATAGCCAGGCATTGTGGTGGGCACCTATAGTCCCAGCTACTTGGGAAGCTGAGGCAAGAGAATTGCTTAAGCCCAAGACTTGGAACTTGCTGTGAGCTATGACACCAGTGCACTCTACCGAGGGTGACAAAGTGAGACCTTGTCTCAAAAAAAAAAAAAAAAAAAGATTGTCCATATATACCTAGGTCAGTGGGCCATGCCAGATAGCATAAATATGACTTTTGGTGAAGGCCAGGGACCATGCTCTATCCATTTGACCTCTAGAGTGGCTAGGAACTAAATAACTAAAGTTATTGGGAGGCCGAGGCAGGTGGATTGCCTGAACTCATAAGTTTGAGACCAGCCTGAGCTAGAGCGAGACCTCGTCTCAAAAAATAGCTGGACGTTGTGATGGGCACCTGTAGCCCCAGCTACTTGGGAGGCTGAGGCAAGGGAATCACATGAGCCCAAGAGTTTGAGGTTGCTATGAGCTGTGATGCAACGGCACTCTACTGAGGGCAACATAGTGAGACTCTGTCTCAAAAAAAAAGAAAAGGGGCTCGGCGCCTGTGGCTCAACGGGCTAAGGCGCCAGCCACGTACACCTGAGCTGGTGGGTTCGAATCCAGCCCGGGCCCACCAAACAAGGACAGCTGCAACCAAAAAATGGCCGGGCGTTGTGGCGGGCACTTGTAGTCACAGCTACTTGTCTCCCAGAGGCAAGAGACTCACTTGAGCCCAGGAATTGGAGGTTGCTGTGAGCTGTGATGCCATCGCACTCCATCCAGGGTGACAGCTTGAGGCTCTGTCTCAAAAAAAAAAAAAAAAAAAAAACTCCATACCCCAAAGCCTAGGTAAGCCTTCCTGCTTGGCAATATCTGTATGTGTTGCTACATATTGTTGCTGGGAGAATTAATAGCTATTCATATGACTCCACTGGAAGAGGATAACTGAAAGCTTGTGCCTGGTCTCTCCTATACTCTACCCTATGAGCCTTTTCCTTTGCTGATTAATCTGTCTCCTTTCACTGTAATAAACTGTGAGTAAAACAGCTTTTTAGAGTTCTGTGAATCTTTACAGCAAGTTTGGTCTTGGGAATTCCTGACACTTCTATGTCACCATTTTTCCCTAAGTCTAATTATCTGTTCTTTTTCTGTCTTAATCAGTTTTGCCCCTTTGCTTTGCCTTCCTCATAAATGTTGGTGTTCCATTCTTGGTTATCTACTTTTCTCCCGACTTGCACAAACTCCCATCTGACCTGTCCCAGGCAATTTTACTTACAGTTTTATTACCTGTCCTCATCCTCAGGAGAGATCCCAGCCTGAATCTCTGAACTTTTTCAGACGGCCACCCTGAAGGCCCAACATCTCTGCATGACCAGGGTAGACTCATCACTAATCTTCCACCCAAACATCTTTCCTGCTTTGGTCCAAATTTTAACGCTTACTCCCTATCAATATAGGCACCAAAATCATTCCCCAATTCAGCCAGTTCACAAGTTTTGTCATTTCCCCTTCAAAACATCTCTGGAATTCAAAATTTATATTCCTGGCCAGGGGCAGTGGCTCACGTCTGTAACCCTAGCACTCTGGGAGGCTGAGGCAGGTGGACCGTTTGAGCTCAGGAGTTTAAGACCAGTCTGATCAAGAGAAAGACCCCATCTCTGCTAAAATAGAAAAATTAGCCGGCCTTGTGGAGGCACCTGTAGTCCCAGCTACTCAGGAGGCTGATGGCTCATGCCTGTAATCCTAGCACTCTGGGAGGCCAAGGTGGGTGGATTGCCTGAGCTCACAAGCTTGAGACCAGCCTGAGCCAGAGACCTCATCTCTAAAAATAACCAGGCGTTGTGGTTGGCGCATGTAGTCCTGGCTACTTGGGAGGCTGACGTAAACAGAATCACTTAAGCCCAAGAGTTTGAGGTTACTGTGAGCTCTGATGCCACAGCACTCTACCAAGGGTGACAAAGTAAGACTGTCTCAAAAATAAACAAAAAATAAATTACATTCCTTTAATTTTGGCTCTCATTATATCTCACCTGAGCTCTCACAAACTTATCTGTGAAATATTCTCCCTGACTCATACTTCATGCACCATGCCAACAATCTAGTTCTATCTTAATCTTTCACTAACATTTCTAAACATAGGACTTAGAACCTTTAGAGCAATAGTTCTCAACCTTCGTAATGCTGCGACCCTTTAATATAATTCCTCATTTTGTGGTGTTCCCCAACCATAAAATTATTTTTGTTGCTACTTCATAACTGTAATTTTGCTACTGTTATGAATCATAAATATCTGATATGCAGGATGTATTTTCATTGTTACAAAGGGGTCATGACCCACAGGTTAAGAACCGCTGCTTTAGAGACACCAAAGCCCCATTAGACTTAGGTTACTTTAGCAAGGCCATAAGGTGGTCCAGACATTCTCTACCTCTCCAGCCCCACCTTCTGCCTTCCTTCCACCTCCAACTCTCCAGGACTGCCTAGCTACTCAAAATTCCCAGGTCACACTCACTAAACATTACTGTCCATGGGCCAGGAATCATTCTAGGCACTCAAGATAAATGAGACAAAGTTAATTCAAAAGGGTACCTTCCAGCAGAGAAAGCAATAAGAAAACAAGGAATAATTCCTGGTACTGTTGAGGTCAGTGAAGGAAATGAAGCTGAAGAAAGTGACAGAGTATGACCAAAGGCAAACAGGCACTGTTTTGGTTAGCATGGATAGGAAAATACTCTCTGAAGCAGTGACCTTTGAGAAGAGATCTGAATAATGGTGGAAGGGAATCCCCTTTAAAAGATATTCTCATCTGGCTCAACACCTATAGTTCAGCAGCTAGGACACCAGCCACAGTCTCACTATATCACCCTCAGTAGAGTGCCACAGTGTCACAGCAACCTCAAACTCTTGTGCTTAAGCAATTCTCCTACCTCAGCCTCCCAAGGAGCTGAGACTACAGACTCCTGCCACAACGCCCAGCTATATATATTTTTGTTGCAATGGTCACTGTTGTTTTAGTTGGCCTGGGCTGGGTTCGAACCCACCAGCCTCGGTGCAAGTGGCTGGTGCCATAACCACTATGCTATGGGTGCTGAGCCTATTTTTTATTTTATGTTGCCCTCAGTAGAGTGCCATGGCATCACAGCACACAGCAACCTCAAACTCTTGGGCTTAGGCGATTCTCTTGCCTCAGCCTCCCAAGAAGCTGGGACTACAGGCACCTGCTACAACACCCAGCTATTTTTTTTTGTTGTTGCAGTTGTTGTTTAGCTGGCCCCAGCTGGGTTCAAAGCTGCCAACCTGGGTGTACATGGCCGGTGCCCTACCCACTGAGCTACGGGCACTGCCCAGACTTGAATTATAAAGGTTGTGAACATACATAGAGGGAAAAATCCTAAAATATAAGTGAAGCCATAGGAGATTCTTATTTTTATACAAGGTATGTAGAAATTACTTAATAAAATAGGTTTTAAACAACGTCTGACTATCCTTTTATTCTAAAAACTCAAAATAATGGCTTGGCGCCTGTGGCTCAAGTGGCTAAGGTGCCAGCCACATACACCTGAGCTGACGGGTTCGAATCCAGCCTGGGCCCACCAAACAATGACAGCTGCAACCAAAAAAAAAATGCCATATGTTGTGGCAGGCACCTGTAGTCCCAGCTACTTGGGAGGCGGAGGCAGGAGAATCACTTGAGCCCAGGAGTTGGAGGTTGCTGTGAGCTGTGATGCCATGGCACTCCACCCAGGGCAACAGCTTGAGGCTCTGTCTCAAAAAAATAAAATAAAACTCAAAATAACTATAACTAAGGCTGGTGAACATAGAAAGAAAAAATGCACTAGGACTTGACTATAGGACATTTTAAGATGTTTATTATTTGTAAAGGATAATACATACAAATTAGCAGCAACCTATACAACTCAATGAGATTACATTTAATTCACAGCTACATATACTAACTGAAATCTGCTATAGCAGAGAGCACAACTAAATCTCCTACATACATAATTTCATTACCAAACTTACACTCTGGCTTTTGTAATTGTTTCCGCAACACTTAGCAACAGTATATTCCTATAGCTTTTGAGTAGAAATGCCTCTAACAGCCTTTCAGAGAGCAGAGGTGAATACTTTCTCATGGAGGAATGCCAGCTTTTCTAAGCGAGTTCGTTTCAATAATGGGAGCCATTCCCAGTGGGATAACTCTACTACACGATAGCCAAGCCGAATCAGCTGCCGTCTCTTCATGTTATGTAGTCCAAGCAGATCCCTGGAACCATAGCAATATTGGTTCTTATTTGTTATTTGAATAGCCAGCTTCACTGCTGGGACCTGCATGGGCCCCACCTTATCTGTTACATTGCAAAGAGAGTCCCCCAAGGGTCTGGCTGCCTTATTCTCTAACTCCATGGGCTGCTGCCCAATCTCTGATTCAATTTTCCCCTGGAAATGTCCTCTGGCTTTCCCTTTTAGTAACTGATTCATCAAATCATCTGTAAGGCTGACTCCCACATGCTTAAGCCGTAATCTGGCTACATTTTCACCTGGTATGGCTTCTCTATTAAATGGTAATGGCTTCATGTTAACATCAAGCTGGACCTCCAAGTCAGAAGATCGGGTATGAGGCAAAATCATATGATGCTTGATATACTGGGACCCACCCAACATGGTTTCAAGTAAAAAGAGAGTTTCTAGGAATTCAGGCTTTGAGTTCATATCTTTCCTTGCCAAATCCCACAGCATTTCAGACCCCTCTTGCTGAAGATGAGAACAAAGACGATTACCTCCGTAATTTGGACACTCAATGCCAACTGTACCATCAAGAGTATATAGTTCCTTAGTGAGTTCAAACTTGGTTCTCTCCTGAGCTAACCTGACAAACCCTGGACTCAGAGCAAAATTGATAAACTCTACTGGAAAGTACTCAGAAAATGCCAGGCCCAACAGGCAGGTGAGTAGATGTTCAGGGTATTGGCTGAATTCAGGCATCTTTCTGTGAATCTCATTTATCAGGCTGGAATAAAATTCTTCTGCATTGGGTGGCTTATAATTCAGGGTTCCAAATGACCACAAAATCTTGGCAATATCTTTACTTCGACAGTGTGCTACTCTAGGAGGCAATGAGGCAGCCACAGCATTCATTACTCTTTCATCCAGGATGCGCAGAGCTGAGCAGCCAAGAGTCAGGTGCATGACACCTTGAACTCCCAGGGAAGGAATGCGCTGAGGAGCAACCTCTACAAACTGCTTTATGAAATTTATGTGATCCACATGAGTGAAACGGAACATTTTAAGAATATGCACTAAGGCGTGACTACTCAAATGCTGCATGTCAGCACAAGCCAAGTCTCCAATTTTTCTCATGACGAATTCAGAGAGACTACTACTTGATTTAAAGAACCCCAAACAGATTGTACCAACCTCCTCTAAATTAATCAAATCGATATACTTAAGGATCAATGATTCCAGTTTTTGCATTAGGTCCTGAGGTACCTGACGATTTTCACCTATAATATAAATTAAGTGAACCAGCTGGGACAAGGATAGATCTTTCCAGTGCAAACTAAGATAACTAAAAAAGATTTTTAAAAACTGAGGTACTCTGCGGCCTAAGCACCGCCAAAGATCAGCCACCAAGAGAAGCTGATCTAGACTCATCTCCCATACCTGATGGCAAAATTTGGTTTCATACACAGTCAGCATTGAATGGGAGTGAGGGATTCCTAAACTAACAAAGGCTTTCAAAATATTGATCAGATCTGGGGTATCAAAGAACTGTGTATTTTTCACACTCAGCTGGCAGAGCAAGGCAAAGCTAGTACTGGAGAGCAAAACAGGATGCTGCTCTGCAGGCAAAGAGCTCAGCTTACAGAAATAATCAGCGATGATCTGAGGCTGGAGATTACTTTGATAAACTCTGACTTTGTGCAAAATTAGTTCACCTTCTGAAATAGAAAGGGGCTGACAAGTCTCAGATCTGTTATAGCTGTGAAGCTGATACTCTGGTCTTAGCTGCAGGAAAACTCGGAGGTCTTCAAAGGAATCAAAAACTTCTACATCCTCTTCAACAACTCTCATGGCTCCGGGCTGCAACACACTGGCCTCAGAGGTAGAGGATTTGTTGAATTCCAAACCCAGAAGGGCACTGCTGGTTGTGAAGGTCCTCTGAAAAGAGGACCTGGTACAAATGTTCTCAATTTTTTTGGCAGGATGGTAGGGGCTACCACGTCCTGGAAAGTCCTGTCCCCCATGCTGCGTGCTGCTTCTCACATTCCAATATGCCACACTTCCAGCTGCTCTAACGGCAAAAGGAATGCAAAGTGTTCGATATCTTAAAGGTCTTAATAACTTCAGCATGGCTGTCATTCTGGTGTCAGTACCGATCTTTTTGGCAGTCAGAACACTGTCCTCACAAGTTTGACCAGGCAATTTCTTGTTTATTTGGTGCTTAATCAGAGCTGGACAGGGAGGTGTTCCACAAACAGTGCCTGGAAATCTTCGGCATATCACAAGAGCCATCGATCACAAATGACTGGGCCAGAATTGGTGCCAGATACTGAAAAAAGGGTAGATGAAGAATGAGTGGCTTCTACCTGTCAAAATATCAAAATTTACACATTATAAGAAATAGATTAAAACTACACTGCTGTCCACTCCAGTAAGTTCAATGCTAGTGAATATCCAAACCACAAGATGACATATATCCAGGATAAACTCCTGTGCTTTGCACAAAGGCATGTGAAAACCCCAAACCCAGCGTACCAGTGGGAAGTTCCCAGATTGCTAAATCCAGACTTCCTTTGTTATAGAAGAGAAGCAAAGACAGAATAGAGGGTCACACTGCTAATGTTCAACAGAAACAAGGAAGGCAAATTTTGAGAAAGAAAGGTGGGAACAAAAATTAGCAACTCATTCTATCTCTTTGATATCAACACATAAAGGTTCCACTTGAAGAATAAGAAAATCCACAAAAACTGCCATGCTAAAAGCACAAAGTAAAAAGTGGAATTTGGGCCAGGGGTGTTGAAAACACACACCTATAATCCTAGCTACTCAGGAGGCTGAGGCAGGAAGATCACTTGAGGCCAGGAGTTCGAGCAAGACCCACCAGGGCAACATAGTGAGAAGCCTTCTCAAATTAAAAAAAAAAAAAAAGTGGGATTTGGTATAAGGTTTTTTTTTTTTTTTTTTTTTTGGAGACAGAGCCTCAAGCTGTCACCCTGGATAGAGTGCTATGGCATCACAGCTCACAGCAACCTCCAATTCTTGGGCTCAAGCGAGTCTCCTGCCTCTGCCTCCCAAGTAGCTGGGACTACAGGCTCCCGCCACAACGCCCGGCCATTTTTTGGTTGCAGCCGTCATTGTTGTTTGGCAGGCCCGGGCTGGATTTGAACCTGCCAGCTCAGGTGTACGTGGCTGGCGCCTTAGCCCGTTGAGCCACAGGCGCCGAGCCAGTATAAGGTTTTTAATTAACTATATCCACAATAACTCTATCATTCTAATGCCATTCCTATGCCTTTTAAAAGATGCCTATTCTCCTTTTCAGGAGACTGAAATAGAACTTGAATCATTATTGCAGAGTAGTCACAGAGAAGCTATACAGCTGGGAAGTATACTCAAAAACTCACTTTGACGGGGGAACAGAAGGCTAAGGGTCTGCTCACTGTCAATTCTGGGTGAGAAGCAAAGAATATCTCAAAGTTGGGCTCAGTGTTCAGGGAACACCAATTCACATGACAGCTCTGCTGACAAGCCAGGGGAGCAGTACAGCTTTCCTAGGGAGGAAGTGAGCTGGCAGTGCTTCCAGTGAGTTGAGTGCTGATTATTCCTTATTCAATCTGTAAGCAAGACTATCCTCATTTTCATCCCATGGTAAAAAACATAAGCGGCTATGAAATTGATTCTGCTATACCTTTGCTTTCTTTAATGTTTTTCATTTTTTCTGCTTTTTTTTTTTTTTGAGACAGAGTCTCACTTTGTCACCCTCAGTAGAGTGCTATAGCGTCACAGCTCACAGCAACCTCAAACTATTGAGCTAAAGCAATTCTCTTGCCTCAGCCTCCTGAGTAGCTAGGACTACCAGTGCCCACCACAATACCCAGCTATTTTTAGAGACGGGGTCTTGCTCTGGCTCAGGCTGATCTCGAACCCATGAGCTCAGGTGATCCACTCACCTTAGCCTCCCAGTGCTAGGATTATAGGCGTGAGCCACTGTGCCTGGCACTTTTTTTTCTGACTTATATGCCAAAACCTGACAAGCAAGATCCAAGAAGATCTTAGTCTACTAGTCTATAGACCTGACAAGGCTATTGCTGCAGAAAATTCCATAAGAGCTCCAAGGTACCAAAATAACTCTCTAAAATGCCTCCCAACTCAACTGTCAACCCCCTCTTTTCAGAGCTCATACCAATGGCTCTGTTCCAGTGACCCAGCTATACAGGCTTCTCTGGATGGCAGGAATGTATGTTCTTATTTCTTTGTGAGCCAGAGCAGAATTCTTTCACACTAAATCTTTATACACTTAGTTCTTTACTATCTGCTTACCTAGTTTCATCCTATGGGTTCAAATGCTATAGACCAGGGTCAGCAAACTATGTCCCAGGGCCTAATTAGATATAGCCCTCAGTTTATTTTATAAGTTTCACCAGAACATAAGCTAGGCCATTTACTACACACACACACACAAACACACACTTTATATATATATATATATATATATATATATATAGAGAGAGAGAGAGAGAGAGAGAGAGAGAGAGAGATTTTTTTTTTCTTTTTTGAGACAGAATCTCAAGCTGTTGCCCTGGGTAGAATGCCGTGGCGTCACAGCTCAAATCAACCTCCAACTCTTGGGCTCAAGTGATTCTCTTGCCTCAGCCTCCCAAGTAGCTGGGACTACAGGCGCCCACCACAATGCCTGCTATTTTTTGGTTGTAGTTGTCATTGTTATTTGGCAGGCCCGGGCTGGATTCAAACCCACCCCACCAGCTCCGGTGTATGTAGCTGGCACCCTAGCCAATGAGCTGCTACAGGCACTGAGTCCCATTTACTATATATTATCTATGTCTGCTCTCATGCTACAAGAGTGGAACCAAGTAACTGTGGCAAACTGTGTGGCCTGCGAAGCTTAAAATATTTACTGTCTGGCCCATTACATAAAAAGCATGCTGATCTCTGCTATGGATCATTAGTTTACTTCTATGAACTCAGCTGGCCAAAACAGAAAAACATTAGGAAAATAGTTGTGAGATATTTTTCTTTGATATTTAGATAGCAATAATTGAAGATTAATATGCCTCGAAATGATAACTAGGAATCTCAATTATTAATATCACACTACAGGGAAGGTAGTAACAAAATAGAAAGAAGGTAACAGAACTCTTCAGTTCCACAACAGAGCTCTTAAGAAGACCTGCTTTAGAACTTGGAATCTAAATTAACACAATATAATGTGCAACTAAAGTCATAAACTGTTCAAATCTGTAGTCTTTATTTAATCTCAGGAAACAGATCTTAAAAGATAGCTTTTTAAAAACTCATTTTTTACAATATAGCTGTGTTATACTAAAGCAAAAAAACTGAAAACAACCCAAATCTCCATCCAGTAGGGGAGGCTGGTTTACAGGATAAGTGTGTGGCTAGACTTGACATATGGAAAAGTACCCACAAATATTCAGCAGAACAAATAGTACATAAACAAGACCCATCACCAAAAATACACTTACATAAAAGGAAATTAATTATATAGCTTCTTTGTGGGAAGATTTTGTTGTCTTTGGTAAATTAACTTTCCCCCTTTTTAAGCTTAATACAGATGAATATATGGACTGACTTAACAAATATCTATAAATAATTTTAAAAGTACACTTAAAGTTGGAGGTTGCTGTGAGCTGTGATGCTGAAGCACTCTACCCAGGACAATAGCTTGAGGCTCTGCCTTAAAAAAAAAAAAAACTGTCTTCTAGAAAGCACACTTAAAAAGTAAAATTATTTCAATTAATTCTTTTTTTCTTTTTTTTGAGACAGAGCCTCAAGCTGTCACCCTGGATAGAGTGCTGTAGCATCACAGCTCACAGCAATCTCCAATTCCTGGGCTCAAGCCAGTCTCCTGCCTCCGCCTCCCAAGTAGCTGGGACTACAGGCGCCCACCACAACGCCCGGCCGTTTTTTGGTTGCAGCCGTCATTGTTTGGCGGGCCCGGGCTGGATTCGAACCTGCCAGCTCAGGTGTACGTGGCTGGCGCCCTAGCCTGTTGAGCCACAGGCGCCGAGCCTATTTTAATTAATTCTACCTAAGAGTCCTTAATGAAATTACTGTACGTTATCCAGAAATGAACAAAAATACATTTCCTAGAACACCAATATTTGGTGTAGATCCAGTATTTTGAAATGATTGGGCGGCGGGCGGAGCCCACCAGGAGAGTAGGGGTGACAGGCTGAGACCCCAGCGGTGAAGGCCGAGGAACCTAATCCCCGCCCTGTTTTCCCCGCCCCTCCCCTCACCTCCTTTTCGTCCCTCCCCCTCCTTCCCTCTGGTTGTAGTTTCTAGAATCTCTTCCCAGCGGCTTTTGCGGTTCCAACACCGCAGAGTTGACGGCGGAGGTTGGCGGCTCCAATGGGGCTGGGGCTTTCTATAAAGGATTTATTAAAGATGTTCATGAAGACTCCGTCACAGTTGTTTTTGAAAATAACTGGCAGCCAGAACGCCAGGTTCCATTTAATAAAGTTAGATTACCACAACCACCTGATATAAAAAAAAAATCAGCGAAAGAGATGAAGTTGAGGTATATTCAAGAGCAAATGACCAAGAACCATGTGGATGGTGGTTGGCTAAAGTTCAGATGATGAAAGGAGAATTTTATGTCATTGAATATGCTGCTTGTGGTGCTACCTACAATGAAATAGTCACAT
>CAUYRH010043896.1:0-15856 GCA_963574655.1 Perodicticus potto
ATAAATTGTGTGGCACATGGACACCATGGAATACTATGCAGCCTTAAAGAAAGATGGAGACTTTACCTCTTTCATGTTTACATGGATGGAGCTGGAACATGTTCTTCTTAGCAAAGTATCTCAAGAATGGAAGAAAAAGTACCCAATGTACTTAGCCCTTCTATGAAGCTAATTTAAAGGTTTCATATGAAGGCTATAACCCAACTATAGCAGAAGAATATGGGGAAAGGAGCAGGGAGGGAAGGGGAAGGGAGGATGTTGGGGTAGAGGGAGGGTAATTGGTGGGGTCACACCTATGGTGCATCTTAGAAGGGTACAGGCGAAACTTACTGAATGCAGAATACAAATGTCTTCATACAATAACTAAGAAAATGCCATGAAGTCTGTGTTAAACAGTTTGATGAAAACATTTCAGATTGTATATTAAACCAGCACATTGTACACCTTGATTGCACTAATGTACGCAGCTAAGATTTAATTAAAAAAAAAAATATATATATGTATATAGTATATATATAAATGTCTTAACACAATAGCTAAGAAAATGCCATGAAGGCTATGTTAACCTGTTTGATGAAATTATTTCAAATTGTATATAAAACCAGCACATTGTACCCCATGATTGCATTAATGTACACATCTATGATTTCATAAAAATTAAAAAAAAGATTAAGATTTTCAAGAAAATAATGTGAAATAAACATATTCATTGAGCTATAAAATTATGTGTATGTGATCATTTAAAAGTGTTTTTGAATTAAAAATATGAACAATACCTTCATATAGATTATAAATAAATTATGCACATATATCACACACACAAATACCTTTATTTTTCATAAGAAATATGACAATTCTGTAACTATATTATTTTCCCTCTCCCCCATTTTTCCACATCATTTTTGTACAGATTCCTACTTAGTGTCTCCATATCATTCTTATATAATCCAAGTGGAATTATATTCATATGATATGTTTCCATGTGGATTCACCCGCTCTAGCCCTAGTTCATTTTGATTCATGGAGGGAACCATGTCTGCGGAAATCAAGGCTCATTCTCTGGCTCCCAGGTAGGAAGGCTCAGGACTGCACAGATTAGAATGCTGCCATTTAAACTGTTTACCTTGCCATTATCCAGACTTTGGAGGGCTATACTTACCCAGCCTTCAGAGAAAAGGGAATTGACTTAATCATACTTAAGAGAATTAGACACAGGTCTGCATTGTTTCAAAGTTCTCAAACACATGCCCCAGTTTACACTCCTACAAAACCCTGAAACTCCACTTTGTTACTCTTTGTGACTGTCCAGGTTTCCACTCAGTACCTTGCTCTGATTGGTCAGAACCACAACCAGCATCTCCCCCTGGCGTTACCTACATCATGTCCTTGTCTTGATGCCATTACAACTGTAAGAAGTGGTTTGATTCTCCTGGTTCCTTGTGTAATGACCATGCTGTCCTTAACTTCAAGTTGATTTTCTCCCAAATGTGTGTGAACCATATTATGTTCCTTATTGAAATAATGCAAAGATGTATAATCAACACTGTGTCTTGGAGTCATAACTCAGTGTGAAATTGATTTATCTGAATTATTCTGCATTCTTGTAATTTGGGGAAAACTCTTTTTTTTTTTTTTTCTTTAAGAGCTTAGAATATTCTTCTCAAGTATGCATTTTGTCCTATCCAGCAATCTCTGGTTCCCTCTAAACCCAATATTAACATCGTGGGCTCCAAAATTAAACTACCTAAATTTGAATGGTGGTTTCCTCACTATATGTCTGTGTGACATTTAGACAAGTTACTTAACCTCCCTAAGCTAATGGTTTGCTTTTCCTACATTACATGTTTAATGCCCATCAGTCTTTCTTGACAGCCAGTTGATTTTCTTGCCAGTGTGTGGGAGCCTATATCAAAGTAGGCACCATCAAGCTATTTATATTGTATTATATTTTCTCTCTGAACATAGCTCTGAGGACTCTTAACTATTTAACTGTCATACCTAATTTTTACTGAGACTTTATCCTAATAAAAACAATTTATATCTTCATTCAAAACAGTGAATGAAGACCAGTGTATTAGTCTTCCTGGGAAGCCAGAACAAAGCACCATGGACTGGGTGGCTTAAACAACATGATTTATTTCTTCACAATCTTGGAGGGTAGAAGATCACCATCGGCAGGATTGGTTCCTTCCAATGCTCTCTCATGGGCTTGTGATACCTGTCTTCTGGTGTTTGCAAGTGGCCATTTCTCTGTGTGTGACTAAGCCTTAATCTCCTCTTCTTATTAGGAAGCCAGTCATATTGAATTAAGGCCCAGATCTGACCTCTTTTAACCTTAATTACCTCCTTCAAGGTCCTATCTCCATATGTTTGTGTTCCAAGGTATTAAAGGTTAGGACTTGAACATATAAATTTTAATGGGATATAATGTAGCCCATAATTATCATCATTTCTGCAAAGCCTAAATTCAAGAATTCAAGATTTTTCTTTCATTGAACAGATAAAAAACAAAAAGAAAAACCAAACATCAACAGTAAAGAAATTACAAAGGAGAGAAAGACTTTAGTGTAAATGAAATTTTTTTTCCTGAATTGGCTTCCTTTGTCTGTTCTTTTAAAAGAACCCAATTAGGCCTTTGCCCTACCTACATTTACTTTTATTTCAGATCAGGAACCCTTCCTTTTGAAGCCCAGGGCTTTTATCAAGGCTAGTTTAACTTGAATATAACTAATTTACCACGTCTCTTAACAGTAGCTTTTATAACCTGGCATCTGAACCAGAACCAATTTCTAGAACATTTTAACCTAAATGTAAATAGGACACAACAGGTAATTTCTCTAAGGCTTATGAAATAATGTACATTGTTTCATACTAATAATGATGATGATAATAGTAAATTCTTCTATAGTGCTTTCTATATGCCAGTCACTATTCTAAGCACTTTATAGGTATTTGCTTTTAATATTTTTGTGGAATTTAAAGTTCTTACCCTTCAGAAATGCAACATTAATTTTTGTACTGTCAAGAGATTGCAAGGAGAGAAATTTAAATATGCTGTTGGCTTATTTTAACTATATGACCAATCTTTTCTCAACTTAAGAGTATCTTGAAGAAAAGTATGAGATTATAACTCACAAATTTTTAGTCATGTTTGATTGGAAATACTGTTGTGCTTATACCAATTAAAGACTTGAAAATTATATTTATATTTTTTTCTATGCCCTATAAATTGTTAAATTTTTGAGACAGTCTGCAGTAAAATGCTTACAGAGAAGAAGGGGATGGTGCTAAAATTGATTGAAAATCTACTGTATTCATTGAAGTAGTTGGCTTGTGCAAATTCACAGAACTGAGACACTATGGAGCTCCCTAATTCCAAGCTACAATTCTAGGCTATTCATGATATGCTGTATGTTGTGTGGTCATCTATAAACATAAAGGGACACATCTATAGATATTGATTAAAACAAAAACAATTGTGCTTAATCAGACAGTACTATAAAGGCCTTCTCTTATTTTATTTGCAGAACATTTTGTGTCAGTCAATCCTGTGATGAGGATTTGTTCATAGTAGACATGCTACTCCATCATAATTGGTTATCAGGAAGAATGCAGAACTGCAGGCTTGGCCTGGTAAGGTAGCTCACGCCTGTAATTAAAACACTCCAGGAGGCCGAGGAAGGTGGATCACGAGTCAGGAAATCCAGACAGGCTGAATAAGAGCAAGACTCCATCTCTACTAAAAATAGAAACAAACAAACAAAATAACTGGACATTGTGGCAGTTGTCTGTAGTCTCAGCTACTCTAATAGGCTGAGGCAAGAGCATCCTTGAACCCAGGACTTTGAGGTTGTTGTTAGCTTTGACACCATGACGGTCTACCCAGGGTGACAAAGTGAAATGCTGCCTCAAAAAAAAAAAAAAAAAAAATTAGCCAGCCTCTGGTATTTCATTCTAGCAACATAAAATCAACTAAGAAAGTCTCCATAGTGCTTGACACTGTGAAAGAAAGAAAGGGAGAAACACACAAAAGCTTCTTGGAAAGTTTTAGAGGTTGTTAATGCATCTAGAATCTTGACTGGGATGACATTTTCATAGGTGTATGCATAAATTCCAAATAATTAAACTGTATGCAGGCAGTCCTCAAGTTACAAACATCTGACTTGTATACAACTTGCACTTACAAATGGGAACTATTATGGTAAGTTCCCAAGTTAGAAACATCTGACTGACCCATGACTCGCACTTTTGAACAGAGGCTATCACAGGCAGTGTGTAAAGGTTCCTATTCCAAATTACATAGAAGTTCAACTTAAGAACAAACTTCCTGAACCTAACTTGTTCATAACCAGAGGACGGTCTATACAATCAATTTGTGAAGGTTTTGTGTATCAACTATACCCCAACTCAACAAAGTTGTTTTAAAAATATATAAATAAAAAAGTAGAAGTTATAATAATAAACCAAAGGCATTTAAATAAGACAGTATAATTCTCTGTGTTATTTAGTCTTTACCACTTACTTCAGTTTTGAAAAGTGAGATTATTTGTCTGTGTCTAGACCAGGAACTCTTCATGAGACCAGATGTACTATTTATCTTCTCTACAATGCATATATAATAACTTAGTGAAGAGCATTTATCATGCTTCTATTTCCTATGGATTTGTGGATATTTGCAGCTATTCTAGAAAGAAATTAATGGTCACAAACTCTAATCATGAAAAAGCTGTTATTCAGTGAAAAAACTTGTCTATTTTTTCCCCATGTGTCAAGGTCACTGAATTTTCATCACTGAAGCTTCATCAAAGAGCACAGCTGACATCGAGCCCATTTACATCTGTGGCAAGCCACGTAGATGGAACCTAACTAGCATCTAAAAACTAATGCTTTCTGTCCTTCACACAATTGAACTTTTCTGTGGCAACAGTCAATCTTTCAAAGGTTGTCCCTAGAGACCACAGATTGTCACACAAAGCAGAGCCCCAGAAGTCTTTATGTGCCAGTAACTGATCAGATTATGTTATTTATTACTGTCATTTTCTTTTCTTTTCACTGCTACTGACCACTCTGCATTTATCACTCCTCCATCTATAATAAAAAGGATTATAATTTAGAGCAACTCATGTAATGGCTACAATGACTGTCATTAGGGGTTTGCTCGAGTCTGTTTTCCTGGTTCCAACATTCATGTTGGTCTGAAGAACACTTCTGTTCCCAGAAACTTCTCAACATGTGTGGAGAATCTTCACATTTGGTTATGAAACATTAGCCAAGTCTGCACATGTGCTTGTGAAAATATATAACACATCTCTGTTATGTCATTATTCAAGTATTTCTTTTGTAATTACTCCAATATGTTGCACAGGTTGGTTTTTCTTTTGAAGATAATTTTTTCCTACTTTTTGAAGCTGAAGAAACTTCAAGGTAAAACTTACCATTACTCCAGTGAAACTCATTTATTCTTATTATTTCACATTACTTTTTATATCTTAATTGCTCTTCAGAGTTTTGTACAAGATTCACATAATTACCCACTAGGTGTACTTCTCCTGTTATAATTTTTATGGCCAAAATGGTCAACATGTACAATCTGATTCCTTTGCTGTGATAATTGGATTCTCTGTGTAATTGCAGTTGGTAATGACATTTTAAGCACCTTATACAGGTGCAAGGGTTAGGGTTAGGGTGAAGTTTTTTAAAAAAAATTTGAAATGGCATTGAGAAAGTATAAGTTCTTGGAGCTGTGCTAGATTATAAAGGTGCCTTTCAACTGTAAATAGCAAAAACCATTCCATCCATTCTGCTTAAGCAAGTATCAGACTCTGCATGCCTCAGGCCAAAATATACAGTCAGTATATGTGTATGTTGTGTATGCAGTCCAAATGTGTGTGTGTGTTATATCTAAGTCACTCCTGAGTGAAGTGGCTAACCTGATGGTTGAGCTACTTGACAACTCATAGACACCTGAGTTATGCATCAGCTTCTTGCTTTGTTCATGTGTGCAAGAAAACTCAGTCAGTCAGAGAGATCTAAACAAAATGCTAGACTCTGAAGGGAAGGATGGAAAAGAAGAAAGTTTGATTTTGTGCTCAAGAAGCTAGCTCCAACTCTTGACCTTCTATGTGATCTTGCTAAACTTATTTACTTTGGCAAAATAATATTGAGAATATTTATTGTATAGGGTTTTTGTTAAAGATTAAATAATACAATTTATAGGCTGAGCGCACATAACTCAATGTTTAGAGCACCTCTCCCGTGCACCAGGGGCAGCAGGTTCACACCCAGCCCAGGCCTGTTAAACAATAAAAAAAAAAAAATGTATTTATAGTACTAATACTGTGCCTACCAAATATCTGGCAGTTGATAATGACAGGGACTATTGTTATTAAAGAAAATAACATTGTTTGGGGAGACAGACACCGATGCCTATATTCACACAACAACCTAAAGTAATGTGAAACTTAAAAATGAAAACAAGTAGGTATGTTGTTAGGATAAAATATAGAAGATCAGCCACACATATACACTGAGAACTCTTGAATTTGTTAAGGGGGCAGTGACAAATGTGAAGGATACTCATTTAATTTAGTTTTAACTTTGAATTTGGACAGCATATTTTGCTAGGCTCATTTCTTAATGTAATGGGAAAATATACACACAGCATATAATGTCCTTTTACCTCATTACTTATGTATCTTTTTCCTTCTGGTAGATGTCGGACAGTAAAATCTAAATACAGTTCGTTTGGCATTTACAATACAGACAGACCTTATTCTGCACATTTGAGGGAGGTGGTGCTGTTCTTTGGTTCACTCTGCTCCTTTCCCTCACATTTTCAACAGGTCTCATAACCCATGCAGGGAATATTGTCTGTCCTTGTCTGAGGGTGGTCAAACACTCCCTTGACAGAAGTGAGATTAAGGAATATTTGACCTGCATGCTGGGGAACTGATGATATTTCTGTCGACATACTCATCTTTTATGGGAGAACTTCAATTCCCCAATCAATGACTGTTCTTGTCTTATGCCTTTCATAACAAGAAAGGTTAGCAGAAAACGGAGCCCAGTGAGAGTTAGTCATTTTCACAGAATTCCTATGATACCATGGGTATAGGAAAACCAGATACAAAAGCAATACTAATTTTTATTTTCTGTATTTTAATAAAGATTGAATTACAGTATCAAGACAATGATAAATTATATGTTATCATTTTTTAAATGTTTCTGTCTTTTGAAATACTGGTATTTCTGGTTTCTTTTTTCAGGACATACTTGAAAGATGATTATTAAAGCTACAAACATTTATAGATATTAGTAGTCCACTCCTCTACTAGCCTACAGATGTCCTTAGTATTATCCTGCACAAAAATGAACGATGATAAACTCTCTGGGTTAGCATTTGCAATGTAAAGGAGACTTTTATACTTACTGCCTTTACCTAAACGAAACAAATGGCCAACTTATTGCAGTTACCCTTGGTCTTGTCCTTTCTACAGGGCCCCTAAATATATACCCAAGACTTTACTTCCCTTAAGTTAGTAATTACTCAGGTAGCACTAAGAGAAAATATAGGTTCAAGGCCTGATGCTTTTGGCCTTATTGTCAGGAAATTTGAACATCTGTTTTTTTTTTTGTCAAGTTTCAGTGCTTCTCTCAGAACAGAGAAAACAATGTTCACCACCTATGAAATGTCAACTTGTACTTGACAGAACCTAAGGTGTTGGGTAAATTTAGTCAATGTACTTCTTATATCTACCAAATCAGTTAGACCCTATTCCATGGATGAAATAACCAATCAGTTGTCTTTCATATTTCTCTACCATGATAACGTTTATGTCAGTGAATTCTTCTGTATGGAGAACTCTTTCTCTGAGCGGTGCTAGACCCAGACGCTATTTCATCTGAGAAGCATTTACGTATGATGTAATCATTAAGAAATATCTATTTATTTTGTGTTTCGCCCCTTATTAGATACTACAAGGATAACAGAAATACAAGACATGATTCTTGCCTCAGAAGAGTTTTTAATCTTATTTAGAACTTTAACCCTGATAAAACAACTTAAATAATTCCAGGCAGCATTTTAAAAAGTGGTTATTTTGCACATTAGAGTTACATGAAGATGAAGTATTCTTAGGGTTCAAGGAATGAACAAATAGTACAACCTGGGGCTAAAATACAGGTATGATCAGAAGAGAGAAAAGAATGAGGATTTAAAAAGAGGAGGAGATTCATTCTGATGGCTAAAATGGGGACCAGTTATAGAGATCTCTGAATATCACAAATAATCTGAGATTGTGAAGATTTCTCAGCCTATGTAGTGGCTTTGGATTCAGAGTACATCACTCAAATGAGAAATACCTCACTCAATATTATGTTCAAAACTCAGATAAATCAGGCTTAATTTCTATCTACAAGAGGTAACAATAAATACTATGCCAGTCATATTTATATTTGAGAGGGAGGGTACCTCACTGTCCCTTCAATTCATGTACAAATTTTGGCATGGAGTGGAGGCTTCTAGTCTTTAGTGTGATAGTAGTTGCTCCTGACATGATCTTATTCAAGCCGGTGTGGTCCTTTAAAAGCAACCAGCTACATTCAAGTGTGATCACGTGCTCTGTCTCTGTGGCCCCAGCACCATGGCCTCCTTGTTTTGTCACCTTGGTGAAGATCTGTGTTCTATTATGTATGTATTCTTTTGCCATTTGTGGAACTGTTCTTGTCAGTTACTGACAAGAAGGGTGTTTTGGCCTAAGTCCAGTTGCTTGTAACACAAAGATCCAATTACTGGGACAATAAGGATTGCCAAGAAAGAAAGGAGAAAGGAATTTTTTAATACGAAATCATCTTATTGGAAGAATGGGAGAAGTTGCCTCAAATCCATGTCTCTGACTAATCATGGGCTTTAAAGGAAGGAGAACATGCACCATATCAGGTTGTGGTGTAACCAGCAAGCAGCTGCAAGCTTTGGGGACAGATTGTGGGGGGTGGTGAGTCATCAGGAAATCTGCTCAGGAGCCTTCAGAAATTCGGCTCTTTTGTCTTGCAGAAAACCCACCATTTCTGGGCAAACAACTCAAAAGTTCAAGTAGTTAGTTAAAGGAGAGGGTTGAAAAATAGGTAGGTGTCATTGAAATTTGTTCATGAAGCTAATTACACTGTGTGGGAGTGGGGAATAGCTCCACTTCACTATAGAAAATGGTCAACTACAACCTCTCTGGCATCACAACTACGTGTCCTGTTACAGAGCAGCTGCTTTCCTTACCTTTAGTGCTACCCATCCTCAAGTAGCTTCACTTTCACAAAAACTTGGATTTGGAGGAATGTGCTCCAGATTGCTCCACATTTCTGCTTAAGGTACTGATTCACAAAAATCATTGCCTGGATATGAGCAAAATGTTTGTGGGGCTGAGCATAAAATCTACCTCAAATTAATTTTTATCTTCAGCATCAAAGAGAATAACGCAAATATCAACATCTCAGTAATTGCCTTATCACATGTGCTTAAGTAAGTTAATTCTTGTCAGCAGGAAGCACTGGGCAAGGAGCAAACCCAGAAGGGAGGAAGATAGTTTGAAGGCTCAGAATAATAAGAAAGCTACTTTCTATAAAATAAATTGACAATATACAAAAGAGAGAGCTGTATTCCAAGGCTGTTAAAAGCGTGGATCAGACATTTTTTTTTGTCTTCAACATTAGACAATAAATATTCTTATTAGGAGTTTTTATATAAAAAAGAGTTTGACATCTAATCTCCTTGTTATTTCACTTTCCTCCTCTCCCCAGAGTGATTTCTGCTGTGAAATTGTCAAACAAACATGTAAGACCTAGTGAAGCACTTGTATCCTGCAGCAGTAGAGAGCAGTTTCTAACAATCTTTGCAGCTTCCATATGGGAGTTACAACAATTAATTCCTTTTTCCTCAGACAAGCTATATTTGGCATAGAAAAGAAATGGCTGAGAAGAGACAGCTTGGATAACAGGGAGTATGGCATTGAGATTGGGAGATGCACTGTATGTAGTTAATGTGAAAAAATTGAAAGTCTACCCAGCACTCATTGAATTTGGAGGTGAGAGTAGAAAGGAATCAGGAAGAATCACTATGTGATCATAGAAAGTAATTATAATTTGGAGACAAGATGACTCAACAGAGATATCAGCTACCTGATAGTCTCAGAAAGAAGGAAAATTTTTGAATGACAAACAAACAAGCGAACAATCAATCATAAATCAGGTATAATTTCAGAGAAAAAGTGCCAGAACAAGAAATTCCCCTGGAGGAAGCTGCAGAGACAGACAAGAAGGAAGAGAATATCAGCTGAGATCAACCTCTAGGAGGGTCGGAGTCTAGTGAAAAGGATTCCTAGAACAGTTTGTTACTGAAAGAGGATACTTGGAAAAAGTAAGGTCTATGAGAATAGGGATCTTCTCAAGGAGATCCCAGGGATCTTCTCAAGGAGATACACTTGCAAGTTCCTCCCCATGGTGATTCAGCTCTAGGAGTTTGTAGAAATTTAACTTCCTTGGACTTGTAAACTAACTCTTGCTTCTGCTTCTGTAAAAGCCTGAGCCTGCTTCTCTAGCTTGATTCAAACTGACCTATGAGAAAAGTACCAGCAAGGTGCTGGTTATGTTAATCAGTTTGCTATAGCATTCCACACAGTTTATCAATTCAGCACATCGTACCCCATAAATGCATGAATGTACACAGTCATGATTTAATAAGGAAAAAAAATAAATAATGGAAACTAAATTAAACAGCACATCAAAAATATCATCCACCATGACCAAGTGGGGCTCTTCGCATGGACATAAAAATGGTTCAACACATGTAAATCAGTAAGTGTGATTCATTACATAAACAGAAGGAAAACAGAGACCATATGATCATCTCAAATAGATATGAAAAAAGCATTCAATACAATTCAGCACATTTTCATGGTAAAAAGGCATAGAAGAAAACTATCTGAAGATTTAAAAAGCCATATATGACAAAACCATAGCCAACATCATACTGAATGAGAAAAAGTTGCAAGCATTTCTCTTCAGAACAGGAGCAAGACAAGGGTGGCACTGTCTTCCCTTCTACACATATTATTCTGGAAGTCCTAGCCAAAGCAATCAGGCAAAAGAAAGAAAGAAAGAAAGAAAGTATCCAAATCAGAAAAAAGGAAACTAAACTATCAGTTTTTGTTGATTACATATTATTATATCTAGAAAATCTCAAAGACTTCATCATGAGACTCCTGGAAGTGATAAATAAATTCAGAAATGTCTCAGGTCACAAACTCAATGTATAACAAATCAGTAGCATTTCCCCTATATACCAATTACAGTCAAGCTGAGAAATCAAATACTCAATACCTTTCAAAATAGTTACAAAGAAAATAAAATCCCTAGGAATGTACTTAAACAAGGACATGAACAATCTCTATAAGGAAAACTATGAAACACTGAGGGAAAAAAATCACAGATGACACAAATAAATGAAAAAATATATCATACTCATGTATCAGTAGAATCAATATTATTAAAATGTCCATACACTGAATCTGTGATTTACAGATTCAATGCAACCCCCCTCAAAATACCAAAGTCATATTTTACAGCTCTAGAAAAAATAATTTTATGTTCCACTTGAAACCCAGAAAAGAACCCAAATCGAGAAAGTAATCTTAAGCAAAAAGAACAAATCTGGAGGCAACAAATTGCCAGACTTCAAACAATGCTACAAGTTCACCATAACCAAAACAACATGATGTTAGTACAAAAATGAAGACATAGACCAATGGAACAGAATAGAGAACCCACATATAAAAAAAATTATAAAAAATATAAAATTACTTAAAGCCAATTTGTTTTTGACAAAGTAGGCAATTATAGGCACTGAGAAATATTCAATAAATAGTGCTGGGAAAACTGGATAGCCACATGGAGAAAAATGCAGCAGGATCTATTTCTTTCACAACTCCTAATCATTAATTCAAGATAAATAAAAGATTTAAATATAAGGTATGAAATCATAAGAATTCTAGAAGAAAATGTAACAAAAATTCTGCTAAAAATGGTGCTAGGCAAGGAATTTATGAAGAAGACTCCAATGGCAATCACAGCCACAGCAACAACAAAAACAATTATATGGTACTTTATTAAATCAAAAAACTTTTGCACAGCTAAGGAAATAATCAACAAGTCAAATAGACAACCTTCAAAAGGGGAGAAAATATTCAAAATCTATATATCTAATATAGGAATAATAGCAAAAATCTAAAAAGAACTCAAACAAATCATCAAGAATAAAAACAAATAACCCCATTAAAAAGTGGGCAACAGTCATGAACAGGAAATTTTCAAGAGAAGATAGATAAGTGGCCAATAAGCATATGAAAAATTTTCAGTCTCACTAATTATTAAGGAAATGCAAATTAAAACCGCAATGAGATACCACTTTGCCCAATTAGAACAGCTTTTATTAAAAAGTCAAAAACAACAGATGCTGGCATGCATGCATAGATAAGGGAACACTTATACACTGTTGGTAGGACTGCAAATTAGTACAATCTCTATGGAAAACCTTATGGAGATTTTTTTCATGGCATTGTCCCCATAAACTTGGACTAATGTATCACTCATTTCACTTTCTCCCTTGCCAAGTTTAACAAGAAATTCAACGTTTGTTTGTTGCGTTAATTCAAGCTCCAACATTCTCATGATGGCACACAAGGACTCATAACAGCAATAATGATCACCATTGAGCGAGACATTGCCACACATTGACATAAACACAACTGTGAGACACTGATGTACCAAGATAAAGAAACCTTACTGAGTTGTTTGTAGAGTGCTGCCAACATAAACGCACAGTGTTGAGAGAGTGAAGTTAATTGTCAGACCTTCTAGGTTTAAAAAAATCTTCTCTAAGTTTGGTATGGGTTATTTCTTGATTTGTTGAATAGACTATGTCTGGTGGCCAATAAGATCTCTTAGGGATCTGCTAACTAACTGGCTTTGTTTAATTTTACTTTGCTCAAAACATTTGGTGCCTAGCTTCAGGATATAATGGATTCTTGTGCCATAAAGATAGCATAGGGCCAATTTAGCGAGAGGGCACAAAGTAAAAGTAAATTGTTTCTTTCTTCGGAGGGGTGGTTCATCACATATTATTCTCAACAAGTTCACTCCAGGCATTTATACTCAGCAACATTTCACAGTGCTAAAACATTCAAGGTATTGTGTTTCTCACCTTCTGTCCACAAATTGCAGTGTTATTCTCAAGAAGAAAATCCTCCCTATGTGATTCCAAATGCTCCCTGGTTGGAGATAGTGTAAGACCGGCTAAACGTTTAGTCTATGCAGCACATATTTATAATACCCAAAGCATTGGTGAGCTTCAAAAACATCCACAAAATATGGACTATACCCAGTGTTCCTAATATAGAAAATATTAATAGCAAACCCAAACTAATACCAAATAAAAGCAAAAATATCAAGACAGTGATGCTCAGTTTTTGGATCAACTTTTAGGACTTTTCTTGCCACAACATCATTTAGTTCTAAGCACTCTTATAGGAAAAGGCCACATGGGCAATTCATTTCTTTTTGAGATGTGTAATGAACAAGTGAAGTTGATGATAGGACTGAAGAATGTTTTTGTGTGTACAGTGAGTGTGCTGGGGAGGAGGGGTTAAATCTTGACTCATGGATTATATTTTTTACAGCTTAATAGTTAAGCACATTTGGACCAAGAAAAGAAGCACAATGCTTTACTTTTGTAGTAATTGATGTACCATCTTTGCCTTTCTTTCCTAAGGGCCAAGCCTCCATAGGATGACTGCATACTGCAACTTGTGCATATAAATCACAGCCTGCCACCTGTTATTTAATAGCTAGTGCTGCTGACTCAATAACAGTAAGATTCTGTAAAATTGTTCCCTTCAGCCTTGGGTGTTCCCCATAGAGGTAATTGTCTAGAAAATAAATTTCCTGGACAAAGAACAAGAAGTTACAGACCTAGGAACATCTTTTAATGGCTGAGAAGTTAACTTTCAACTGTGCTGATGTGTCTGGTTCTTTGTTTTTTAGAATTATTGTTGCAAATTTTCATCATGCATAAGTGGATTTACATAGTTTGTTTTCAATTAGAGGACTCTGAAATACCCACTGGGTATCTATAATGATTGCAGAGGCTACTGATTACTTAGACCTTCATTTTTGTTTTCTTTTCCGGAAGGTTTGTCAGCATCCAAATAATATATCAGATACAAGGAAAAACACCATTGCAAAACCAATTTGCTAAGGGGCTTGTAAAATTCAGCTTTAAAAAGTTACTGAGGCATCAAAGGAAATAACCAAAGAATCAGATATTTTGATCAGTTTCTCAAGGTCAAACATATTACTAATTCATTAAATATCTTTCTGCTGAAGTTATTTGAAAAGCAAACAACCTGTTCTGTGCAGATGTTGCACTTAATAACTCTAATTCTTCAAGAAAAAGGACAGTAATAGAACAAAGAGAATTTTCTACCACTGTAAGAAATGGCTTGATTGGTTTGAAATATACCTGCATCAATAATAAATACCTTGAATATTCTTAATGAGAACTGAAAATTTTTAACGGTAGTATTTTTAGCTGATTGTTTATAATGTCAGTTATATGTACTGGTTTAAAAGACAAATCAATAATACATACCTTGAATATTCTTAATAACAAGACCTGAACATTTTTATTTATTTTTATTTTTTTTAATTATTTTTTATTGAGTCATAGCTGTGTACAATAGTTCAGTCATGAAGTACAGTGTGCAGGCTTCACATACAATCGGAGATATTTTTATCAACCTGATTGATATAACATTCATGATATTTTCTCATTTACTATGTGAAAACAATTTTGATCTGTATTTAGAAGTTTTAAAAATGAATTAAAGGGTCTAATTTTAAGAACATATTTATGAATGGGCAAGATCCTACCCATGTAACAGAGTTCTCCAAATAAGCGAAAGAAAAGTATAAAATGAAAGTCCCATAGAGTTTTGAAATTCTGCTATACAATCCTGTCTTCTTTTTTCAAGAATTTTGTCATTGACTTCAGAATTCATTCCAGAAGCCAGCTATCAGCGAACCAGTCATGGCCAGAAATACACAAATAAAAACACCTCCACGTCCAAAAGAAGGAAGAGCCAAAGATCCAACCAGTAGGAGTGTTTTTGAAAATTGTTTGTCCTGGACTGGGGCTGAACATGGAGGTTCTGTTGCTGCCTCCCAGCCTAGCCCAAGGCTCACTGCTTGTGGAGCTGCGTACCACCGCAGTGCCCACCTCCCGGTTACCGCCGCAGTGCCCACCTCCATCTTGCTCCAGCAGCGGCACCTAAAGTCTAGCGCCAGAGAATCACTTTGTTCCTGCACTTCCGCCTCCACTGCCCATCTCAGTTTATTTCTTTTTTTAAATTCCAGTGGTCCGTGCTTAACACTAGCGAGCCAGGCTCACCCACCCGGTCCCTCGTGTTTGGGAATGCGGTCCTGAAGGCCTTGTTTTTTTCAGCTTGGCTACATTAACATGTGAAGGTCTAGTACCTTTCTGATCCCAGCCCTAGCCACCTACAGCCTAACCCCAGTGAGCCAGGCTTGCCCGTCTAGTGCCTTGCGTTTGAGAATGCCCTCCTGCAGGCCTGGGCCATTTTTCTCTGGCTGGTTCAAGGTCACACACGGAGGCCTGGCCTGACCCCAGCCCTCAGCCAATTCCTTCCTCTCCTCACAGGCTCTCATCACATTCTTTCTTTAACCTCATTTTTTTTACCTCCAGTTTCCAATATGGGGACCACTCAGTCACAGATTCCCCCTTCTTCACCTTTAA
>CAUYRH010043897.1:0-14248 GCA_963574655.1 Perodicticus potto
TGGTAGGTGGAAAAATATCTTGTCAAAGTTAATTGTCTGCACACAATAATGAAGAAAATACAAAGCTATGTCAACCAGTTTGATGAAAATATTTCAAATTGTATATAAAACCAGCACATTGTACCCCATGATTGCATTTATTTACACAAGCATGATTTAATAAAAAACAAAAATAGAATGACCAGCTCAAGCAACTTGAAATGGAAAAGAAAATTTCTTGATCCTTTCCTTCTGTCTTCAGAAAGTGTAAGCATCCTCCTCAGAGGACCAGATTTTCCACTAAGGATTCTCCAAAGCCCAAAGTACCCATCATAGTTCATAGAGTAAAAGTCTTCCTAGGACCTACTTCCTCATGAACACAAACCTTTTGGGAAAACATTTATATTGTCCTCTTGGCAGCTAATAAAATTCCATACAAAATTATTTGCATCTCCATCTATTATTTTTTTCATTTCTGCTTGTTTTTTGTTTCATGATTTCTTTTCCTTTTTATGGATATATAACTTCAATTTATTTCTTTGAGTATTCCAGACTATGTCAACATAAAATATCAAAGACTTAATGGTATAAACTGGCATACCTATGGTGTCAGAAATAAGAAACCTCATTTGTTAATGAAATAAATAAGTAAAGTCTATGTCAGACACTGCAATAAGATGAATTGCATCTAGAGTACATTTATGACAAAATAGCTGATTTTGTTGGCTGTTTTTTCTTAATGCTAACATTATGCATGTGGTTACAAATTCATGTTTGTGAGCTCATTTTGGACAAAAGTTCTCCGGATGTGAGTTTAAACTTGGCCTTTATTTCTCTCACACCCACACACTCTCACATCCTCATTCCCCTACTTTCTCTCCCTCTCTTGCTGTCACTTTCTGCAGACCCCTACCTGCCTTCCTCTGCTGACACCTCCACTCTGTCCTCACATGCCTTTCTCCCCTGTGTGTCTACCTGTGTCCTCCTTTTGTAAGAAAGCCACAGTCATTGGGGGTAGGGCCCACCCTAAATCCAGGGTGATTTCATCCCAAGATCTTTTTAACTAACCACATCTGCCAAGACCTTGTTTTTATGGGAGATCACATTTTGAGGTTCTGGGTGGCCATGAGTTTTGAGGGGACACTATTCCACCTACTACAGGGCATAGGATGTAGTAAGAAGGTTCTGAAGAGAACACAGACACAGTTACCAAGCCAATAAGATGATTTCATTCAGCTCACAAGGCTGTTTCTTGGTACATTGACCCAGGCAGTAATCTTCAGCAAGTTTTCTGGCTTTTTATTTTATTTTATTTTATTTTATTTTATTTTATTTTATTTTATTTTATTTTATGTTTGACTCAGCGTCTCACTCTGTGCCCTGGGTAGAGTGCCATGGTGTCACACCTGACAGCAACCTCAGTCTCCTGGTCTCAAGCAATCCTCTTGCTTCAGCCTTCAGAGTAGCTGGGACTACAGGCACCTGCCACAATGCCTGGTTATTTTTAGTAGAGATGGGGTCCCCCTCTTCCTCAGGCTGATCTCAAACTCCTGAACTTGAGCAATCCACCCTCCTCAGCCTCCCAGACTGCTAGGATTACAGGCATGAGCCACAGTGTCTCACGCTGGCTTTTTATTTTAAATGATGTGGGAGAGACTACTATTTCACACGGAAGACCCGTAGTATCTTGAAGAAGGCAATTCTCCGACCGCGGCTGCCAGTTGAGAGCACAGACGTCTTCACTGTCACCCAGCAGCCTATTCCCGTTTCTCTTCCATTTCTAGTTTGTGAAGACGTTTGTCTCCGTCTACTTCTATGTATGTCTGCTAAGCTTTCTTTTTTCCTAAGTCATCTCTTACTGTTTGTATGTTGCTTATATGTTTGGGTATATCAACACATCAATGTACTGCATCGTCTCGATAAGTTGCCCTTTCAACTTCCTTATACGTGCTATGTGTGTTAAACCAAAGAAACCTCTGTCACTTTACGACCTCTGCTCAGCTCAAACACTCCCAACTCTGGCGAGCCTTCTCTGACCCCGTAGGCAGAGAGAGGTGTCCACTCTGTTATATACACAGCTTCTTCGCCGTAATGGTCAAGGGTTGGCTTCATTTCCATGAGCTTGACTTGCCTGTAGACTGGCAATCATTTGAGATCTTGTTGATTCATCTTTATGTCGCCAGTATCTGGCACAGCATGTGGCTCCCAGCAGGCCTTTCTATACTACTGACTGAATGAATGAATGAACAGAAAAACTTAAATAACTTCACGAATCTAGTGTCTCATTTAATCATATTTCTTCCTTTTCCCTCATTGCCGAGAAATTCCTCTACTAAATATTCCTCATTTTCAAAACACCATCTGGGGTGTTTTGCTAATGTACATGGAAAAAAATAAAATTTCCAATTCCTATTTTTAGATCTATTTCACTTGACAGTTAGGTTTGGGGAAGGAAATTGCGTTCCCTTATTCTGGTCTTCATTCCCTGCAAAAACGTCTCAGAAATAAGTAACTTTTTAAAAAACTGTTTTAATTTTCTGATGTTTAAATCATTAAAATTGTTCTTCAACACTCTTGTAAATAATCTAACAGCTGTGAACATTCTATAGATCTCACAAAGAAATATTTTTAATAGAGGACAGGAAAATGTCATAAATAATGAGAGTTATTGTAAAAATTAATGTTTTTGCATTTTACGGTTCGTCTGCAATGAATTATAGATTACATTTTACAGTATGCTCTGGGCTCCTATCTCCTAAACACCACTATTAGCAGAAAAGCAGGCAAACTGTTCAGTTCCTCATTCTGTAACCCGTTCACGTCTGGATGGTCATGCTTCTAGATAGCAAGTGTGGGATAGGGTATTCGGAAACCTATTTCACACCATTCGCCTTCTGCTTCTGGCAATTCAAATGCGCAAACAAGTTTTTAGAAACTGCCTGAGCATCATTCTGGTCATCTTCTCCTTGGAGACACAAACACTGCACATATTTTCTTTGCCAAATTGAACTCTGAAGGGTGAAGTTATGCTGAGGAATGCCTCCATCTTGAAGCATTCTTGGTTTCTGTGTTTAAATCATTTCCTACTCAGGAAATAGTACAAGCAATGGGGTTTGGGAGTTGAGTCAAGTTTCCATTTGCTTTTGCACTTTTCTTCTGACGAGTGTTCTGTGTGCCTCCCTCAATGCCTGGATACCACTAAGTACAAGCCATAGATACATGAAAAGCATCAAACTCTCAAGATTTTATAGCTTCTGAATAAACATACAGCCACCAATGTGTCTCACGGGCTCGCATCTCACAGAACAACCCACATGAGACTTACCTATAAAAGGATATCGGTATGAGGGCCTAAGACCTACACAGGAAAAGGGTGAGGTCTCTGTATCTGACCAAGATCACCTTTCCTGATAAGGGAGAGAGAGAGAGAAAAGGTTGAGACAGACAGAGATAGTCACAGAGTGAGTTCAGGGTTAGGGAGAAGTATTAGAAGGCTGTAGGAACCACAAGATACGAAACATCAGTTACATAGGAAGGTAAGTTCAAGAGACCTAATATACAATATGGTGACTACAGTTAATAATACTGTGTTGTGTACAGTTTTTGAAAATTGCCGAGAGTGGACTTTAATTCACAAAAATGAATATGCTAATTAACATGTTAATTAGCTTGCTTGAGCCATTCTATGATGCATACGTCATCATTCTAGGATGTATACATCATAGCATTGCTGAATATACATAAACACATGCTGTACACCATCAATATATGCAATTTCTACTTGTTGATTTAAAACAGCTACAAAATCAAAATAAAATAAATAAAAATACATAAGAGCAGTATGTATTTTATAAGGGCCCCAGACCAAAAGCTGGAAGCCCGGACTGCTCACCCCAGCTTAATCTCCAAGCTTCAGTTTCCTTGCATGAAATGAGGGATTTGAACCAGACAATTTCTGAGATCCCTTTTAGAACTAACATATTATGCATCTGATAATGAAAACATTCACAATCTATTTACTCATCAGAAACTGTTCTATTTTGTGGATATGAAGCCTTGGACAAGGTGGCTGTTCAGACGACTCCCCGCTCCAGGATGTCTCTGTGGCATCAGTGCATGCCACATCACCCTCCCCGTCAGGCTCTGGTCACATGGTGTGTCTTAGCTGACACACCCGAGTCACCAGAGGAGCTTTCTAAAGGGACACACACCCATGGCCTGCACCTCCATAGTCAAATTCCACATCCAGGGAGGGGCACGGCTTTCATATTTTCATAAATGTGATATCTGTGTACAACCAGTGGAGAATCATATCTAGTGGGGAATGAGGTCTTTTCACCTTTGAGGTGTGGTTTCGAAATGATGAAATACCATTAGAAACTTGACCCTAGGTGGGCTACTTGGATGGCTTCACTTGGTGGTCTCTTTGGAGCCTTTCTGATGACAAGACTTCAGATGACTGCTTGGCATTGCAGCTTGGCTGTCATGAATAATGATGCTTCTGTACCCAAACATCTCCCAACACTTTACAAACGAATGTATTAAACCTTGCTATAAGGCAGGAAAATGACATCACAGCCATTGCTCGGTGAGGCTGAATTGCTTTACAGGTTAAGATGTCTCTTCCGGGTCAGCTCCATGTTACTCAGACTATTTTACATTAATTATGTTTGTTCTATTGCAATAATATTTGAAAGGGCATTTACATGACTTTCCATTAACTTACAACTACAAATGGGAACACACATACACAAGTGAAAAAAAGGAGATTGAAAGAAAGAGAGAAAAAATAAGAACAATTGCTTAGCATCATTTGGATTTCCTTTTCATAGTCTTCCTCCATAATCAGGTGCATAATTCATTTACAGAGATCTCTTCTTATACTACCTAAAACAAGTACAGAAGTCAGCTTTCCTTGCCTCAAATTGCAGAAGACCTTCTTGGCTTGGGGGAAGGATAGGAGAAGGAAATTTCTTATTAAAGTATAATATTCCTACAGAAGGATTTGTAAACCTTACATTTACAACTCAATGTGTTTACAAAGCGAGCCACCTGTGTAACCACCTTCTGGATCACAGTATAGAAAATACATTACTGGAGCCTGGAAGTCTCTCTTGATGCCTCTTAGCATCATTTGTCCAAATAGACATTTGTACCTTCTATCATCATAGACCAGTACTTTGCACACTTATTAACATTAACAAACACAATCCCACAGAATCCTGTGCTCTTTGGGGTCTGCCCTAGTTCCCATTTCTATGAGATTCATTCATGTTGAAACTGTAGCTATAATTTTTTCATTGCTGGTAGTATTCTGTTGCATGATGAGCCACAATTTATTTGTGCTATCTGGACATCTGACGTGGGCTGTCATGAATAATGATGCTATGAACGCAGAAAGCATCCTTCCTATGCATATGTACACTTCTCCCCTTCTGTTGGAGCTATATCTAAAAGTAACATGAAATGATCATGAGGCCTATGTTCGGATTTGGTGGATCGTGCCAAACTGTTTTTTAAAGTGACTGCTCCAATTTACACTCCCACAAGTAATGTGACAGGACCATTTGCAATCCCTTGAATCATTTCTGTGGGATTAATTTTATTTCTTCTTTTAAAATTTGCAAAATTTCACCAGTGAACCTTTCCCAGCTTCGCTGGGCCTAGACTGGTTTTTCTGCTTGTTTTTGTTTGCACTAACATCTTTAATTACAGATTCCACTTCTCTGATATGTATATAACTATTAAGATTTTTTGTCTCTCCTGCCAGTTTTAGCGAATTTTCTTTTAAATATAAAATTTCACATTTGCTGGTATCACACTTTTTATGATATCCTCTTCATTCCTTGGGAATTTGTTTCATTCATTATTACTGTTCCTTTCTTTCTATTTTTCAAATTGAATATTTCCCATTGACATGATTTGAGTCTACAAATTTTGTCATTTCTTGAGTCTAGTATGTTTTTAAACACATTTGTTGAGTTCTTAATTTTAGCTCTTATGTTTCATAGTTCTAGCATGTCCATTTTATTCTTGTTTATACATTCTGATTACCTATTTATATTCCCCATATTTTCATGTATTTTCTATCTTCTCTTCTATTTTTTAACATAATAATTTTGGTTATTTTGATATTCTTAAAGGCTAATTCCCAACATCTAAATGGCCTCTGAGTCTAGTTCTGTCATTTTCTTTTGCTAATTTATCACTTTTTCCCACATCTTGGCAAAAAAGTCAATAACTTTTTTAGACATTGTAGATACGTGGAATTATGCTGTGATTTAGGTGTTCTCCCTCTCAGGAATGTCAAGTTTATTCTGGTGGACAGTGAAATTGTAAACAAATCACCTTGACTTTGTCAAAGCTTTGCAAATGTGGTTCTTGGGTTTTACTCCTAGGGCATTGTGATTACTCCTAAAATGGGGCCTTCCTGATATACCAGGAGAAATTTCAGCAATTTTAGATCTTGTGTTTTATAGTTCTAGAATGTCCATTTTATTCTTGTTTATAGATTATGATTATCTATTTATATTCCCCATATTTTTTGTGCATTTTCTATCTTTCCTTCTTTTTTTTATTTTTATTTTTTTTAGAGACAGAGTCTCACTTTATCACCCATGGTTAGAGTGCATGGCGTCACAGCTCACAGCAACCTGCAGCTCTTGGGCTTAGGTGATTCTCTTGCCTCCCAAGTAGCTGGGACTACAGGTACCTGTCATAATGCCCAGCTATTTTTTTGTTGCAGTTTGGCCAGGGCTGGATTTGAACCTGCCACCCTCAATATATGGGGCCAACACCCTACCCACTGAACCACAGGTGCCACCCCTTTCCTTCTATTTTTTAATACAATAAATACGTTGTTATTTTATGTTATGTTATGTTATCATGTTTGTTCCTGAGGTTGCTTCATACAGTCTTGGTTTAATACCAAATTCTGTGTCTCTAGCACTGCACAGCCTCTAAAATTTTTGCTCAGCTCTTCAGCCTCACCACTACTATTCTTTACTAAAACTTCTCAAAGTTGTACCCATGTCTGCGTAGCTTGAGAGTAGGTCAAGTTTTCAAAGGGATTATTTAGTCTTATTTTGGGAGTATTCACCCCCCTGCCCCCAGTGACTTAGCTTTCTTTTCTCTGGGATCAGGGCCCTAAATCTCAGCCTCCTCGGCACTCTGAAACTTTAATCTCTCTGTTTCCCTCACTCAACAAGACCACAGCTCTCCTCTTATGCTTTATGTTTTTACTCTGCAAAATGGAAAATGATATCAGGAAGAAAGCATCAGGAATGTGGGATCACCTCTTATTCTTTCCTTCTCTGAAGGAGTAGAGCTCTAAACTGATTTCTAGTCAACAACTGTAAACAGTTATTTTACAGACTTTGTCCATCTCTTATATATGTTCATTGTCATAGGGTAAGTCCAATGCCAGATAAGAGAAGTCTCCTCTCCTTAGGTGTGAACTTCTTACTCCGTCCCTGCTCAGTTCCTTAGCTTCTTGCCCAATGCATGCAGCATGCAACAAACACTTCATTGGAAAGAATGAATGCCGACTGTTGACTTCTTAGTGACTATTTTGCTAGTCTTGCCCTCCAATTCTTGTCTCCCCCAACCATAAAGACAGCCACAAGCTTCACAACACCACTTTTTCTTAGTGTTTAAGTCTTATATTGTGTGTAGACAAATGCTCAAGTGCATAAAACCCATGACAAATTTAGGGCTCATTATATATGTTCTTTACCTATTGAATCATATGGCCCTACAATTCTGGTCATTTTGGTTTCTTTCAAACAACTTTCCCTCTTTGTTTTCAGTTTTAATTCAACTTTCATAGTTATTTTTGGCAGAAGGGTTAGTTTGATACAAGTTACTCTGTCATTGCAAAAACCCTTATTTGCATCTTCCCTTTAATTTTCTAACTCTGGCCTGAAAGTTCAAATAAGCTGAAAACCAAATCAGGGGAAGAGATGGCATGACTGGTTTCTCTAAGCTTTGCCACCTTGTTATTTTTGAATCCCCTCCTACATAATTTATACTGAGTTTCACCCATAATGTAGTTCACTGATGCAAGTAATTTCAATGCATTTTTGTCAAATAAATCTCCCCAGTAAAATATTCTTAGTTAATAAGTAACACATAAAAAGTCAGAAGTATTCACCAGAACCATAAATTTTAAGCTAATTTCATAACTCTTGAAGAGCAGGATGTTATTCCAGGCTGCAGGCCCTGCCCTGCCAGTCTTCAGGGCCACAAGACACTTACTTCGGAAATAAATGGATTTTGATAAGCATCATTAAATGCAGCTCTTGTGCTCCCCTTTTGCTATATTAACTGTGGCCCCGGCATGATTCCTCAGGCTATAAGTCAGAAGGAAAGTATTTTTCTAGTCAGAAAAAACAATTTAAATTTCAATATGGTGAGAGTATATCAACTAATATCAGCAAGAAACACAGATTTTTAAAAGCTAGATTTACATATTTATTGTCAAGGCAAATCTTTTATTTGGTTTAAAGAGTTAGATTCATGTGAGATGAAAAAAGGTTCATCCGTGTCTTGCAAGTAAATTGAAAAAAAAATAGAACGTAAAATAGTTTGGAATATCATCTGAAAATATAGTCTAACATCAAAAAAGGATGTGGTTCATGATTGAAGAGTGTGTAGTGAGTATTTGAAAGTAGCTGCAAGGAAAATAAGAAAGCAGACGATTCTTCTAGAATTTCATTTGTAGAAGATAAAGGAAGAGCTTTTAAAGTTATTATTTGCCATTCTATTTTTAAATCTACCTCATCTTATAAGGTAGATTTAAAGGTAGGTTATAAGGTAGGTGTTTATTACCATCTTATAAGGTAGGTTATTATTTGCCATTCTATTTTTAAATCTACCTCATCTTTAAAAATACAATGGCAAATAATAACTTAAAAAGTCATAAACAACACTCACATCACAAGACCTCCCCATATAAAAATCTATTTATCCTAAGGTCCAAAGTTTAAGTTTACATTACTCATTACTGGAACAAAGTCTTACTGCTCACTGTCTCTCTCTCTAAAAAATACTAACCTCTCCAATAAGTTTTGTTTAGTTGGTTAGTTGTTTTTGCTTCTTTTAAGAATATTCAGGACATGCAAAAGTTTTTGTTACATGGATTACTATATAATGCTGAAGTCTGGGCTTTCAGTGTGTGAGCCAACAGGACGGCACTCCTTGTAACCAGTATGTAAGTTTCCATTCTTCATTCACTCCTCCCCACTTGCTTCTTAGTTTCCAATGTCCTTCATGTCTTTTGTGCCCATAGACACCCATTGTTTAGCTCCCACTTACTAGTAACAGCACGTGGTGTTTGTTTTTCTGTTCCTGAGATATTTCACTTAGGATAAGGTTTTGGCAAGTGATATTATTTTCTTCCTTTTTATGGCTGAGTAGTGCTCTGTATCTACACACACACACACACACACACACACACACACACAAAACATTTTCTTTATTCATATATCAATGGGCACGTAAGTTCCATATCTTTGCTGTTGTGAATTATGCGCCAAAAAACATTAGAGTGCAAGCGTCTTTTTGACAAAATAAGTTCTTTTCCTTTGTAGTGAGATTGCTGGATCAAATGGTAGGTATTCTTTTAGCTCTTCGAGGAAGCTCCACACTGCTTTTCATAAAAATTGCAGGACATGTGATTTGTAATCCCATCAACAGTGTATGAGCATACCTTTTTCTCTGCATCTATGCCAGTATCTGCTGTCTTTTTAATACCTTAAATGGAAATATTTTAGCATTTATTCAACAGTCTTTCTTGGGGTATTAGAGGTATGGAGTATGCTTGGGGTTACCACTGTACCTTTACTCATTTCCTCCTCCACGTTCAATTCAGCATAACTATGTTGTAGTTCTAGAAAGTCAGTAAATGTGATCCTGCCTGTTTAACTATTTTTATGCATCTTTGATCAGTACTTAAGTGCACATTTGGAAGTAAATCTCTATGAAAATCAAGCTGGGGGAAGGTGGGGGTAGGGTATGGGTAAATTCACACCTATTGGGTACAGTGCACACTATCCGGGTGAGGGGCACCCTTATGTGTATAACTTTGACTCAGTCTGTACAAAAACAAAGTAGGTAAATAAAATATCTAACATTCTGAAACTTAAAACAAGTACAGAAGAAAGAAACAGGAGAGGAGGGAGGGAGTAGAGAGAGAGCACAAATTTTTTTTTAATATTTTCTTCATTCAATGACTTGCATATGTTTGTAGGGACACCACAGTTTCACTGGTTAGTATTCCTGCCCTCAAGGATTGATACCCTTCAGTAAGCAACATTTACATGAATCAGGAAATATGATAAGAATCCATATGAATGGGAGAGCAGTAAGAAGACAGGAATTCCTTCCTTCTGACAAAACCCAGAGAAAGTAGCAGAGGAGACAATTACAACTTCCAATGCAAACCTGAGTTTATCCAGTTGCTCTACAAATATTTGTCAAATTCCAAGTACATAGGACATTGCAGTTGCTTCTCTAAAGGCTAGAGGTTATCTTTAATTGGAGCTTATGCTTGCTGAATGAATAAAATTATAGATGGTCTTTTACAAATTCTGGGAGAAGCACGAATAACAGGCTTAGGAAGCACAGAGGAAAATCATCTAAAACGAGTTAGGGAGGCAAATGGCAAAAATTCTGGGAGGCTTTTAAGAGGCTAACTCTTGAGCCAAGTTTCAAAGGATGAACCGAAGGTAACTATGTGTATGGTGCCAGATAGAGAAGAGGCTGGGGAAAGCCCCACTGCAACAGATGACATGACGCATACTGAGGGAGATTTGGTGTGATGACAGGGAAATGAGCTGTCTGTGTGAGACTGGGCTGGAGAGCTGGGCAGCGTGTGAGAGGAAAAATGGAGGCCTGAGCTTCACAGTCTTGGAGAGTGACAGCTGACTGTGGAGCACAATAGAATGGCATGAAAGTGACACTTCCTCCAAAATATCTTCTAATCATTTGCAATGAGCAGCTCTGGTCTAAGATGTTGCCTCCAATTATGCCACTTGAACATATTGCCCACCAAGATCACCCGTCATCACATCCCCCTGTGCAAGAGTATCAGGTGAAGAATGAACAAATGTCTCCCTCTTATAAGTCTAAAACATGGAGCTCAACTTCATGCCAAATGGGGATACCTCCACTGAGGGGTGGAGAGGAAAGACAGCAAGCATCTACAAGAAAATAAAAATTTAAAAAGTATTAAGTGCAACAAACTTCACCTAGCTCACGAGATATGGACTTTTCTTTTTTGCAGATGGTCGTGAGATGCCTGGATCCAATGTTAACTGAGCAGCTGATGGGACTTCGCTCTGGTACAAGACCTGAAAGATGAGTGCGAAAACTTAACAGGAATTCAGCTTCCCTAGGTCCAGGGAATATAAGATGTTTATATTAATTCTGTGTTCTTAAACAGATTTCTTCCCCTCATTATAAAAAGCCATTCAGAAAGATATTTGGTAGAAGTTTCATACCATGACACTAACAGAAACCAAATTCTCTGACAAGACAATACACCCTGTTTTTAACTCTAAAATTTTATTTTTCTCTTATATCCATGCACTATTATGGATGAGGTATCATATTGTGTCCTTTATGAAGACTAAACAGTAATGACGGAAACCTATTAAAGACCAAACACCACATGATATATCATTTTATTTACCATCTCTTCTTAGAAAATGAAAGATAGTAAAGCAAGAATAAAGACATATGAAGTTGAAAAGTTTGAGTTTTCTCAAGTTTACATTTTTTTATCATGACTAGTTATTTAAAAATAGAATATACTCATTCATAAGGATCATCATTATAAGTTCCATTGAAAATCCACTTCAAACATCCATTCACAAAATCTCCATGTGCCTTCCCTGCCCTCCCCACATGCACAGTGATCACTGATGAACGAGAAGGTAGTCACAGGCCCCTGCCTTGCAGCTTCCCTGGCTGGGGTGAAACCGATTAATTCTCCTTGAACACCATGGAAGATGAGCTGCTAATTTTGTTTGTTTTCAGGTCTACCTTCTGACTTAGTGATTGATTCCATCTGCAGATCATTAATGGAAATTAAATGTTTCAATGCAGCTTTTAATTTGAATTTTAATTAAGTTTTCGATCCAGCTTCCAAAATGTCCAATAGTCAGAATTACCCTTTCTCTCCTATGGCTGGCTCCTCAGTATGAGATTTAAACATGCCCTCCCCTGTCTTCACTTGACTCCCCAGCCAGAAATCTATGGAGGCACTTAGTTCACCAGTGTGAGGACGTGTTTGCTCTGTTCTCTCCTATCCCCATGCAAGACCAAGTCAACAGATACAATTCTTCTTTCCCCAGTGTCCATGCTGGTAACAGAAGGATGGTAAATAAATAGTAGTCAAATAAATGAATAAATGTGTGGATGACTAAACCATGAAGAAGACTAATTTATTATTTATTGACTAGTTCTCTGTTTACAAAAAATATTCCCTCACTCAGCAAGTACTAGGTGTTCCAGACAGACTTCTAGAATTATGAAGTGAGTGAGATATTTTCTATAGATAACCTCTCCAATGGATCCCATTCCTCTCTCATTAGTATTGGAAGGCAGAAAGTTGCCAGCTTTCCAAAGTGTTAACACTCATCTCCAGTTGGTTATGGAAGCATTTCCTTTCTTATATTACATGAAACTTTAGTCAGCATATATTCCAAAGAACTTTAACTTTATGGGATGATATATAAAACTGTGTTAGTTGGCAACCTTCTTGTGACACATGTGAATGCACGGGGTCATCATCTCTTAAATCTATTTATCAATAGACTTCAGAAAAATCAGAGAGCATTTCTTACTTCTCAGATAGGCAGAAAATTTAAAAAATAGGTCATTTCTAGAGCAAGTGAGGCTATGGGAAAATTGGCATTTTCACGCACTGTTAGTAGAAGTGCATTTTGATGCTCCACTTTTTAAAGGACGGCCTGTTCAAATTATCAAAATTGTCAAATCATACACCCTGTAATTTAACAATTTCAAGCCCAGTTATTTATTCTTCATAAAGACTTGCACAGTAATATGTGCAAGAACATTTAGTGCAGCATTATTTACAATAGCAAATACAACTCCTATAAACAACCTAATTGTCTGTTATGAGGAGAAAGGTTATATAAATTATTGCCATTAAATATTATGAGAATGATGTTTATGCACTGCTACAGAGAGATACATCAAGTATCCCCTTTAGGTTTAAAAAATAAATACACATATATGTGTGTGCACAAGCACATGTTTCTACGTACTTAGAGAAATCCTAGAAAGATCTGTATGAAATAAATAGCACTGGCTACCTCAGGAAATAAAACTTTTATTTTAATAAAATAAAAAGAAAAGAGAAAGCAACATTTTTCTTCAGATTTTGCCTTTCTACATTTTTGAATTTTTCAAGTGGATATTTCAAGTGTTACATTTTATAAAATCTAGTTAGTAAAAAAGACTTGGGTCTTGATCGTTTTACTATGGAGAAGCCCTTTTCCAGCAACACACAAATGTATGAACCATAAATAAAAAGACCAACAGATTTGACCATGTAAATTTATTTTTAAATTTTAATACCAAAGGTGGGGGGGAAATCATTAAAAGGTATTGTCTTGTGCTGGGTGAAAGGTTTTTAGACTTGACAAACCAAGAGCACAATTTATAAAAGAAAATTAATGACAAACTAGATTACATGAAGATTAAAAACTTCCTCTCTGAGCTTACTCCTTTCTGCCTGGAGATCACCAAACCAAGAAATCCCCATCTCAGGCTCAGCTTCTGTAGAACCCATTCTAAGACAAATATCTGTTATTTTTTCAGTCCAAACATAGTAACAATAAAACTGAAAGCAATCAAAAATGTGTTGAGTCAATTACATTGAAGTGGTTAAAATAAAAGTAAGGCAATATGTACTCATTAGAAATTTCAAGAGTCTGATCAGAAAATCGCTGACATTATATAAAGTTTCCCGTAACTCAGAAGGAGCAGAGATCGAGAAATCAAACCCACAGTTAGTTTCCTTTGTTTTGTAGCACCACTTGGAGTATTGATCATTCTAATTTTTAGAAAAATCCAGCCTAGAAGATGGCAGCCGAGTAACAGCTTCCTTGCAGCTGGGCACGGTGAGACCGGGGAGAGAGGACTTCAGGCATCTCTGGCAGGTGGGATCTACCCAGGAACTTCCCCTTGGGGACACAGGGAGACAGCATGAGGCTTCTGGACACCCTGAGGAAGGCAAAAG
>CAUYRH010043898.1:0-18502 GCA_963574655.1 Perodicticus potto
CCGCCAAACAACAATGACAGCTGCAACCAAAAAATGGCCGGGCGTTGTGACGGGCGCCTGTAGTCCCAGCTACTTGGGAGGCGGAGGCAGGAGACTCGCTTGAGCCCAGGAATTGGAGGTTGCTGTGAGCTGTGATGCCACAGCACTCTATCCAGGGTGACAGCTTGAGGCTCTGTCTCAAAACAACAACAACAACAACAACAACAAAAAAAAAACCCCACCTATCCATTGTTGGGTATTTATGTTTTCAGAATTATTTGCAATGATGTTATTTATAATACACTTCTTTGTATTTCTTTATGCATGTCTTAAACTTTTTTAAAAGAGAATTCAGAGTCTGTTTTGAACTTTTTAGTTTTAAGGAATGAAAAGTTTTCATTCACTTCATCTTTTCCAGCAATAAGATTGAGCTCTGTTGACAGCAAATAGTGTTATGATATTCATAACACTATCACCTTGGTTTTTCCAAAATGGTACAGTAGCACCTCAGTTTATCTAATACCAGGCCTTTCATGGTGGCTCACGCCTGTAATCCTAGCACTCTGGGAGGCCATGGCAGGGGGATCCTTTGAGCTCAGGATTTCAAGACCAGCTGAGCAAGAGTGAGACCCTATCTCTATTAAAAATTGGGAAAATTAGCCGGGCATTGTGCATGATTGCTACCTGTAGTCCCAGCTACATGGGAGGCTAAAGCAGGAGGCTCGCTGGAGCCCAGAAGTTTGAGGTTGCTGTGAGCTAGGCAGATGCCGTGGTGCACTAGCCTGGGCAATAGAGTGAGACTCTGTCTCAAAAAAAAAAAAAAAAAAGGGCGGCACCTGTGCCTGGAAAGGAGTAGGGCACCGGCCCCATATGCCCCCGCCAAAAACTGCAAAAAAAAAAAAAAAAAGAGTATTTAATACCTTTAGGGAACTTCTCATAAATAATTTTTCACATAATTGAAAGTGACCCGTGAGTGTCTGTACTTGGTAATTGTAAATATTGTAAATGAAAATCTTTTTAAAATTGTATTAATTATATGTATTATATCACCATACTCTTAAACATAATGACAAAATATGAAAACCTCAGTTTAACCCCTTCTGACTAAATCACAAGCATCCTTGTACACTTTAGCTGTGGTACAGCCAGTTCTGCTAAAATATGATGTATTTATTCCTTAAAACTACCATATTATGGCTAATCATGTAGAAAACCCACAGTGCTTGTGAGAAAAATGGAATTAAGGACACAATAGTCAAGAAACTATCAGTGACACTTTAGGAAGAGATGAGAACAGAATAAAAATGATTGCATAATTTTTAAAAATATACTAAAAATAGATAAATAGTACAATAACTATGGCACTTTACCTTGAAAAATATCCTGACATTTGCTTTGGAAGGGCTGCTCCTTACGTTACTGGGACGAGGTGCACGATGGGTGACCTGAAAGCTGGCGGACCCCTAGTTGGGGACAGGCGTGGCTCATAGCACTCTGGAGGACACCGAGGTGCTGCTTCTTATTTGAGGCATGGACCGTGCGTGTCCTTGGCATCTGGGTTCAGCCTGGGTGCAGTCGTCTGTGATTACCTAGTTCTCACAATGAAATCATGTATAAACAAACACAGAATTCGAGTTACATTCAAATTGTTCTCTTGGAATAAACAGGAGTGTTTTAGCAGAACTGAATGTACTATGTGATGTACAGCGATGTCCAAGAAGATTTAGAAAGTATTTATAAACTGAAACATGGAATTCTGGGTGGCGCCTGTGGCTCAGTGAGTAGGGTGCAGACCCCATATATCGAGGGTGGTGGGTTCAAACCTGGCCTTGGCCAAACTGCAACAAAAAAATAGCTGGGTGCTGTGATGAGTGCCTGTAGTCCCAGCTACTCAGGAGGCTGAGGCAAGAGAATCCACCTAAGCCCAGGAGCTGGAGATTGCTGTGAGCTGTGACGCTACAGCACTCTACAGAGGGTGATAAAGTGAGACTCTGTCTCTACAAAAAAAAAAAAAGAAAGAAAGAAATATGGAATTCTGCTTGTCCCTGTTAAAACGTATAAAACATGAATAAGAGGTCACACAATATGAATGCTGTAGATGACAGCCATGACAGTAGTTAATGATGCCAAGTGGTATTTGTTGGGTTCTGTCTGCTTTCTAGTTATGACACCTTGCTGTGATGGTGCCTCTGTTAGTGCACTGATTTCTCAGTGGGTTATAAAGGAGCTTATCATGTTTCTTAGAATTACATCTAAGGTAAAGTCCATAATGGGAGAAGACGAGGGGTGGGTCTTTATGTCACAACATTAGATTATAGGTCACCTGTGGGATCTGTTTCACCTACTTAAGCTATTTGTGTTATTAATGAGTTATTACCTGTATATCCATTGGCAGGATTGTTGGCGAGGTAATTTATGTTTTAAGTTAGATTATTAATCATGCAGAATTTTCAAGTTTTGTGTTTTATTAGAAAAAAATGAACACAACTATGAAGTGTGCTTAAATTAGTACATTTGAGGAATATTTAAAAATGGTTGATAATTTTCTTTAAAAATTGCTTATGGTTTGCTTCTATTTATAAGCACTTTGGGTTTATGAGATGAGCTCCTCATAGAAAGGGGGGCTGGCAAGTGTGATTTTTGGAAGACCTTCCCTCCTAAGTCAAGTATAATTAGAAGTCAGCATCTTTCCCCAGCTCCTTTTTATGACTCCCTAAGAAGGGCATTTTTAACAGGAGTGTTTGCCAACAAGCCTTGCTAGTTTCTTCTTTAGGAACTTTAATAAGAAGACAGATCAAGATGCCATCTAGATGTAGAAGGCCTTGTTGGTATAATATGAAAAAAAGAAAGAGAAATCTTTATTATAATTATGCAGATACTCTGAATAGCGGTGGGGCATTTTGATTTTTAATTTATAATCTGAATTTAAAATTTTTGTCTTTATACAATTTCTAGATCTATTTGGAGTGCCTGACCTCCTTGGGTAATCACTGTTCACTAACAGGCTTCGTGGGGAAAAGGGAGCTTGCCTTCTGAGCTTTGTACCAAAGACCTGGGAAAAGTAAGTGATTTACAGCTTACTTTAAAATAAATCTGTTATGCTTCTCTCAGAATGTTAGGAATGAGCCCGTGGCTTTTCTATGGACTTATTTCTGGCTTAATAATTTTTTTGTGCTTTTATGAATTTGTAATTTGCAGAGGACTCAGAAGACCTCTTTGTAAAAAGCAAAAAATTCCAAGGGAAGAGGGTGCCATTTCTTTTGGGTTTTGTAAGCTGAGTCCTCCAGGTTGTGATAGAGCCTGTATGAGGTTTGCAGCTGTTGAGTTAAACTTTGAAGATAAGGCAGTGCAGTGTCGTGTAACAAAACGCCAGTCCAGTCGCTCCAGCGTCAGGCACTTCCCACTTTTGGACATTTGGGATGGTCTCTTTGATTCTGGATGTTTAGAGAAAGAATAAACTCTGCTTGCTTCTTTTTGTTTGTTTGTTTGTTTTGTTTTTTGCCAGGGCTGGGTTTGAACCCACCACCTCCCAGCATATGGGGCCAGCGCCCGACTCCTATGAGCCATAGGCACCACCCTGCTTGCTGCTTTTCTTGTCTGAAGGCAAAACAAGATTTAAAAGTGCTTGTCCATTAAATTCCTCATGTAGCTTGGTCTCAGAAAAATTGATACACTTCTCAGTTTTACAGTTTTTTGAGGTACTAGCCATTGTAATTGAGACACTTATGCGAATTGTTTTTATTGTCTTTTAGAAAAAAAGTTGATGGAGGGCAGAGCGTTTGTTTTCATTTCTTGATCTTTTAGAAAAGTAAAAATGGGTCTTAAAGATAATAAAGTCAATTTTGTTGTTGTTGTTGTTGATACTACTTGGAAGCATGAATGATCAAATGCCCGTAAGAGCGTGTGCAGAACAGAGCATGCTTGTGTGTGCACATATCTCCTTCCTGGTTCCAGAAACCGTTATCATTGACAGTGGGAACTTGTTATCCCATTAAATTCCTGAGCATTTTTCTAAATTTTGTGTGCCTTATGTCTTATAGCGCCTTTTCTTTCTTAACAATACAGATGAACTAGTTGGTACATTTTTAAAACAAAATAAGACAGAACTTTGTTGTAGAAGTTCAATAGAAGCGTTAAATAGTAAGATCAGATTTTTGTAGATTTTATTATGTTTACTATAAGTTTTATTATGATTGAAATGCATTATTTTGTAATAATTCTAAGTAAGGTCTTCCATTTTGGAGCTTATTTGAAGTCATGTATTTGTATCAAAAAAATATTAACATAGGCATATACACACACACAGTCATATACATGAATATTATTTCTGTAGGCTTTCAATTCCGTGCTAAAATATGAATCTATTGAAAGTAAGGACTTTGAAAATTTTCAACAAAAATAACTTTGTTATAGTGAAATAATTGCAATAGTGAACATTATTGTCAGTGGAATTTTTAAAAGTTATAGGAATTAGTTGAATTTTGTCGTCTTGTAATCACATATTAATCTTAAAGGAAGTCTTTTGTGTTGTAATTGTTCTTCCATCTTGGAAGGATTTGTGTTTGAGAAAGGATTTTATTGGAAGTTATCAATCTGTCCACAGAAGTGGAATGAAAAGGTCAAAAGATTAATTCTCTGGGCTTCAGGATGTAGATATTTGTAGTGATGTTTGTGATGTTTTTAGATTGGAATATAACTTAGCCTCAGAAAGTAAGCTATTTAGACTGCTTTGGAAATAGTGTAGCATTTCTTGTCTTTTTTTTTTTTTAAAGGCAGGATATCACTTTGTTGCCCCTGGTAAAGTGCTGTGGCCTCATAGCTCTTGGGCTAAAGTGATCCTCTTGCCTCAGCTTTCCAAGTAGCTGGGACTACAGGCACCCACCAGGATACCTGGCTAGTTTTGCTGTTTTTAGTAGAGATGGCATCTTGCTCTTGCTCAGGTGGGTCTTGAACTCCTGAGCTCACCTGAGACCACCTGCTTTGGCCTCCCAGAGTGCTAAGATTGCAGGTGTGAGCCACTGTGTCTGGTTGTGTAGCATTTCTTTAAAATTCCTAGTCTCTAGGGTAATATTTTTATTCCATCATACCAAAATATTCCCTTTTGGGAAACATTGTGGCACTGTTGTAAAAGTTATGTTTCCATTTTGTAGAGGTAAGGCATCTGTAGAACTTGTATTTACAATAATAAGCTAAAGACACTCACTGTGTTACTACATGAACTGTGACAGAAAGATCTCTGCCCTCTAAAACTGATGTAAGTCAGTATTTATATGCACAGAAGGATGTTCACAATTTATCCTTAAGTTTATAATAAAAGCAGAAGGTGGTTGTAATGCAGAAGTATGCTGCATATAAATCTAGTCCTGAAAAACTAATTATATGGAAGTTAACAGGAGGGGATGGAGGGGGAGACTTCTTTTCTGAAATTTATTGGAGTCAGAAGAGACTTTTCCAACAGTACCTTGAACACTCTAAGGAATTTTTAAATGTCTTGGTGATTTCTATTTGAGGAGGCAAACACAGTTTTAGAGAAAATTCAGAACTCCAAACCACTTCCGTACTTTTTTTAAATCTCTGTCCTTTACTTTCATTGTTTCTTTCAGTCACATAATGTGTTTTCAGAATCCTTGCTTAATGCATTTTATTTAATTATTTGAGATAGATTTCTGGAAACTTGATTCTGTAATGGTGACAAAATGTAAATGTACCTTCATGAAATTAGCCACGGATTATTACAAAAGAAGTTTAAAAAAAAAACCTGCTGTCATTTTATTCTATGTAATACATATAGCATAGCAGCGGTTGACAGCCTGTGAGACCCCTTTGTAACACTGAAAATATATCCATTAGGAAGGTTGAGAACCACTGTTAAGTATAGGCTTATTTTTATGTTACTCCTGAAAACGTAATTATGCTCCAGACTGCTTGGTGACTTTTCCACCCAACAATAAATAATGAGTGTCCCTGCTAATAAATATTTATGTACAGCCTCATTTTTAGTGAAAGAGAAATAGTAGGATCTTAGCCTTTTGTTTCATTTTAGGCCATCCTGGCTTTCAGTTAGAAAGGAGTATAAACTTGTAAAATATTTGGTGTGGGTTTTTTATTGGCGAGAATAGAAAAGGATTTGCTCAGTGTTTACTATAACCAGACACAGTTTGAACGGGAGGCTTGTGAGTCTATGTACGTGTTCAAAACAGTGCCACTTGCTGACAGGTTCTAAAGCTTTGTATTTTCTTTGGTCCCTTTGTTATATTAAAAGAATGCAAGTGAGATATTCCTCCACCTGTCTTAATCAGTATTTCTGTGCCTAAAGGAGGATCCTACCTACAAACTTCTTCTTCCAAAGAAACTCTAAATATATCAGTTGAAGTGATTGGTATGGAAGACTTTGGAATATAATTTATTTATGGAGAAAATTACAATCCAGATTACTTAGAGATGTAAAATACTTCATAGATTTTTGTGTACTTTTTCACTTTTTAGTTCATTTATTAAGCCAACATTTATTGAGAACTACGTGTTGCTGGGTACTGTTAGGAGCTAGCGATTCAAATATGAATGAAATATATCCTTGCTTTGAGAGAATTTTAGTTGCTTTTTTTTTTTTTTTGAGACAGAGCCTTAGGCCGTCACCTTGGGTAGAGTGCCGTGGCGTCACAGTTCACAGCAACCTCCAACTCCTGGGCTTCAGCAATTCTCTTGCCTCAGCCTCCCAAGTAGCTGGGACTACAGGCGCCTGCCACAACACCCAGCTATTTTTTGGTTGCAGCTGTCATTGTTGTTTGGCGGGCCTGGGCTGGATTCGAACCCGCCAGCTCAGGTGTACGTGGCTGGTGCCTTAGTGTCTTGAGCCACAGACACCCAGCCGAGAACTTGAGTTTCAAATTCATATTTGAATAGTATTTATTAAACAAGTATCATGTGACAAGCAGTGGACTAGATGTTCTTTGATGAGATACTCAGCAAGTCAAATTTAGTAATAATATTTATCGAGCCATATCCTCCAAAGTCATTCAGGAATGCGTTTTTCCAATCTTAAGTGTTTTTCTCTTACAATATTTTCTTAAACTTTTGGCACCTGCTACTGCTTGTTAAGTAAAATTAGCAAATGGAAAAAGAAGTTAACAGACAAATAACAAATGCTTAATTGATAGACTTAGGGCAATGATTTTGAAAACGTGAATGTGCATTGCATATACACATTTTATATTTGGATTTTTATATATATATTTGGAAATATGTGTGTATACGTACAGCATGGTCATAGTTTTTTTGCTAGTGTAATAGCTCTTACTTCACCTGGTAAATATTAATGTAAAGATTTCATGGTATTGGTTTCGCGCCCATTGCATAGTGGTTACAGCACCAGCCACATATAGCAAGGGTGGTGGGTTCGAACCCAGTCCGGGCCAGCTAAATGACAATGATAACTGTAACAAAAAATAGCTGGGTGTTGTGGCGGGTGCCTGTAGTCCCAGCTAATTGGGAGGCTGAGGCAAGAGAGTTGCTTAAGTCCAAGATTTGGAGGTTGCTGTGAGCTGTGACGCCACAGCACTCTATCCAGGGTGATATAGTGAGGCTCTGTCTAAAAAAAAAAAGATTTCATGGTATCAGTCACTCCATGGTCTGAGCAAGTTTGGAAGCCATAGTGTTACCTCATTGATCTCCACAATAATTTTGGGGGAATCTCAGGGGAAAGTCACTTCTGTTCACATAGCTGGAAGGTGTTTTGTGTTGGGATTCTAGTTCTGATCCATCTAACTGTAAAGCCGTGATGAGGTAGCGGTGGCGGGGAAGGCAGACTCCTGGGGGTTCTGGGTGCGCCCTCAGCTGAAATGAAGGGGTGGTCATTTCAGTGGGAAACCAGGACATGTGTTGGCCACAGTGAAGAGCACCATTGAATGCTGAGTGCTGAGTTAGAAGACGGAGAGAAAGGGCGAGAGCAGATGAGCTATAGGGAAAGTGTATCAGAGCAGAGAGGACTGGGAGCTCGGGACACATTCACAGTGGCCAGAACTCCTTCGAGGCTGGGGCCCGGGGCCTGGTGGAGAACAGAGGAGGCTCTCGGATTGAAAAGCCTGCACCTTGCTGGTGAGGAGGGCCACGCGTGTGCCATGCTAGAGACTTAGGGTTTCTAAACAGTAGCCCTCCAGAGATTTACAGTAGGAGAAATAACAGAAGATGGGAGTTTTATACGGACCAGTTGGGAGGCAGCATGAAAGGAAAAGAAAAAACCGGAGGCTGGGACCCGGGGTCCCATGTGAGGGTGTATAGATTGTTCACTGCACAAGTGTGTGTGGGCAGTGGGTGGGAGGACAGGCAGCCCCCTGGCACGTTACTGTCCAAGCCGTGTACTCATGGGGCTGGGCCTGTCCAGGGAGAGAGCCTTTTAACATTTGCACACTGGGTTGCTGTACTTGCCTTTGAATTGTAGTTGAAATAATACGAGGGGTTAAACTATTGAAGAAATACCAGTGCACCCTGGGACCTACGGTGGGCTGCTCCCTGCACGTCACAGGGATATTCCGCCCTCCGAAAGCCTCTTTCCTCAGCGTTAAAGGAGAGGTAATAACAGGTTCTAGCAGGGCCCTGGACCGGCCAGTAAGGGGATTGGCAAGAGCAGGAGCGAGGCGTGAGAGGTGGAGAAACGACGGGTCGGGGACTGGCGGCTGCTGCTGGCAGTTGCTTACCCCAGACAGGGCGCTGGGACTGCAGTAAGAGCTTTGCGTGTTTTATCTATTTATTTTTGTTTTAGCTGTGAGTAATTTAAAAATTACTGCATTTTTTAAAACTTCGCAACGGAGGCCCAAGGAGGTTAAATTACTTGTCTGATGTGACACAGCTAAGGAGGGGCGTCGTTAAGACTTGAACGTGGGACTGTGTGACTCTCAGTTTGTGCTCGGAACCACTTTGCTGTGCTTAGAAATGATCTTTTCTGTGTGTCTAACTGCCTTAATATCGTCCTTAAACTTCTCTGCTAACGTGTCCCGATTTTGTCTTTTTTGTGTAACTTGAATTGGGTCCCAGTTACCTACATACTGTTTGTTTCCTTTGCTGCACTGTAAGATGCTGAGGGCTGGGATCAGGTCTCATTAACTTTGTTATCTTGTGTAGCTCCTTGCCCAATCAAACGTGATCGATAAGACTTATTAAACTATGCTTCGTAAGATGAGTAATCTTGAAGATTCCTCTGTCTTCTAAAATTAAATAATTTTTTATTATATAGGTAAAGCTTCAGCTGCAGTGATAGTCCAGTAGAACTATAGGGGCTTGTCGGATGTGAGCTTAGAATTGGATTGATGGCTAAAGGTTCTGGATGGTCCTATTTGCTATTTTATCGGAAACAGAACTTGCTGTCGGAGGCGGAGACGCACTTCTCCCGAGCCCTTTTGTGGACTTCTCAGAAGCTGCTGCTGCTTTGTTGTGGCAGGTTTAAAACTCAGATGTTTCGCATGATGTTTTTGAGTGTGTAAAAAAAACTTCAGTCATTCATATGGTTAAGGGCCTCAGTTTGTAAACTAAGGAGCCCTTGTGCTGAAAGGCACTTTCTTTTCCTTATTGTATACATATATATTTTTAATTGTCAAAAATTGTGTCTATTCGTGATCCACAACATGATGCTTTATAATATGCATATGCTGGAGAATGACTAAGCCTCAGGTCACCGATGGTCACTGTGGTCTCTGCTGGACTTGGATTTAGACAACAAAGAGACAGTTCAGGGCAGGCGATTAGCAGAGGCCCCCGGGATCAGCCTCATAGGTTGGCATTCTTCCCCTGTGGCCCTTGACAAAAGAAGAGGCTGGAAATGAGAATGGGTAAGGAAACAGGTGGCAATAATAGGTCCATGTATCTAGTTCATCGGAAATTTAGGAAGAAAAATATCATTTGCTTGGGATCCACTTTTGCTAAGATACATATTTAGCAGAGGCCCAAATTGCCAGCTTGTAGGATGGAATTTAACACATCAGTGTCATGGCCCGTGTTTATCCCAGGATCACCTTTTGCTGTTTTTGAGCGGAGTTCACGTTTTCTTCTCTCTACTGACTGCATCTGCCCTCATTATCTGTAAGGGGGGAGCTTGAGCTTTGCTTCACCCTCTGTGCCCGGTAGAGTAGGGAACGATGACTTCTAAGAAAATGGAAAATGTTATTCTAGATCAGCATTGCTTCTAGGCTTTGAAAAACTTTGGGTTTTTTCGTTTTGCTTTTGGTGGTGTTGTTTTCATCTTCCAGTGGAATAGCCCAAGGGAGCTGTGAGAAAGGAAACCAAACCCGAGGAAGGTGTTGAAGCTTTTCTCTGCCAACGTTACTGGGAAAGAGGGAGGTAAGGCCTCTAAACAGCTCTTCAAGCCTCAGTGGACGGTAAATTCAGGCGTTCGGAAAATAGAACACAAGAAGCTTCTCACTCCCATCAGCCCTGCCTGGTCTGAAGGAGCAGTGAGGCAGCCCCAGAATGGGGCTCTTAGAACGTCGTACAGCAGAAACAAAGCCACTGCTGTGACAGTTTTTCCTTCATAAATTTAAAATTGTACAGAGCCCCATGTTTCCTCTTTTGAAGTTTTACATTTTTTATTTTTTTTTGAGACAGAGCCTCAAAGCTGTTGCCCTGGGTGGAGTGCCGTGGCGTCACAGCTCACAGCAACCTCAAACTCTAGGGCTTAAGTGATTCTCTTGCCCCAGCCTCCCAAGTACTTGGACTACAGGTGCCCGCCACAACGCCTGGCTATGTTTTGTCATTAGTTGTCATTGCTGTTTGGCAGTTTGGCAGGTCGGGGCTGGATTCGAACCCACCAGCTCTGGTGTATGTGGCTGGTGCCCTAGCTGCTGAGCTACAGGCGCCAAGCCCCGGGTATTTTTTTGTTGTTGTTGCAGTTGTCGTTGTTTTAGCTGGCCCAGGCCGGGTTTGAACCTGCCAGCCTCAGTGTATGTGGCCAGCGCCCTACCTGCTGAGCTAAGGGCATGGCCATGAAATTTTACATCTTAAATGGCTGGGAGAGCAAGCATGGTTGGATAAGAACTCTCTTCACACCAAACTTATCCTTGTAGTCTGTGGCGACTTGGCTTTTGCACTTTAAGGGCAAACTTTGCGTGTGCATGCTTGTCAGTGAAAAGCAGGTGCTGTCAATAAATGTTGAGTTGAAAAACTCATTTCCAGGGTTGCCTGGCTTCACTCTGTGATCCCTGGAAGACAGCTTCAGTGTGCTGTAAGCTGGTAATCCTTTAATGCTGTGTGATACTTCGGTAAGGAAAATAAGATTGGATGGTACACCTTTCCCTTTTACTTGTTAACTAATTACTGCTTTCCTACCTTTAAAAGCAGATGTTAAACTCTTCCTTTAAGGTTTAACAGCAGACAGACTCTAGCTGTGTATTATAGCCCTTGATGCATATCTGCTGTTTGAATGAAGATCAGCTTTGGCAAATTAGATTTTGATGGTTACATTTTGATCTGGAGCCACAGAACAGAATGGCAATTGTCTTTCATTCAACATTTATTAGTTCCTTGCCTCGCTCTTTACATAAACTGTGTTTAAATCTCACAAATACCAGAATGTCTATTGTACAGATAAGACAAATAAGGTATTTAGAATGGTTGGGACCAATTGGTAGATGAGGAAAATAAGGCACAGAAAGTGCACAGAAAACGTGCTCAAGGTTGTATCGGGATTGAGCTGGAGCGTTGGGCTGAAACAGGACTCAAAGCTGTTAGTACAAGGGCTCAGCCTCATAACCAGTGAGCAGATAGCTTGAGGAATTGGGATCAAGAAAAAGGTACTTAACCACAAGCCATTCATTCATTCATTCTACTCAGCAGATATTTATTGAGTGCCTGCTTTGTGCTACGCACTCTGCAGGGTATTGCTGATTTGGGGGTGGGTAAGACAATGAGTTCTTCATCAGCTTCAAAAAGGAAAGAGGGGGTGCAAGAAACCCCCTTATAATATGTCATGCCCCCAAAAGGCTATAGTGGGTTGTAGGGTTTTTTAAGATGTAGAAATTTTGACACCTTAACAAAAGTTTAGTTTTTCATTGTTTTCTATAAAATTATCTACAAATAGAGGAGGAGGTTCTCTAAAATACTTTGCTGTTATACTTCTTTGAGGACACGCAGAGGTGGAAGCTGGAGCAAAACTCTGGGTTTTAAACAAAGTCTTGCAAACAAAAATTTTGGACAGTTATCTGGGCAGGACTATATCTAATTCGGCTTTGGATTTCCTGTTGTATGTAGGAAGTAACTTAGCATAGTGTCTGGTGCAGGGCAAGTACCCAGTAACTGTGGCTATTGGTGCAGTGATGGGAAATAAAATAAGGAAACAGGGAAAGGAAATTCAAAGATGGGGAGATAAGTTCAGGTGGCATCAAGCAAGAGTGTGAGGGTGACAGTAAAATAAACCAGTGAATAAGCAAAGAGATCACGTCGTTTGGTGGCTTAATGCACACGTACAAACTGTTTCAGTACCTAGGAGAGAAGCAGTGTTTAAGGAATCTGGAAATGCTGTTTGGTTTTGATGGTTGGGAGAGACTTTCACCTTCTTTGACTTTCTAATTTGACTCTTCTGGATTTTCTGCCCACGTATGAAACCTTCATCCCTCCTTCCCCTCCATGGACTTCATTTCATTTCTGAGACTTGTAGCTTCGTAGTGCAGTGTTTGTTTCCTTAACTAGCTGAATACACGTCAGTTTTCTGGGACTGTCTTAGCTGTGCCTACTGTTTTAGTATAATTTCTGATTCTGACCCCTGTCAGTGTTAAAAGTGACCACTATCCTACTAAAGGAATTTTGTAGCATTCTGTATATTTTCGGAAATCTTTACAGTGAGCATGAGGACTGCTTTGATGAGTTATCATGGATGTAGTACAAGTAAGATTATATATTAGACTAGTATCTTAATATAATGGTCAGGACTAAGTAGAAAAAAAGAGAAAATAAGCAATAGCTGAAATGAATCAGATGTACGACAGAGAAAAACCAGTTGACTTCAACAAAATGAACTTGAGTTACAACTAGGCATTGTAGTAGGTGTAGCCATATGAGAAAGGGGATTTAAAGATTATGAGAAAGGGGATTTAAAGATTATCATGATGATGGGTATTGTCTAGGGAATTAGCATCCTTTGATAAAATCTTATGGTCATTTTTATTTAGAATTTCAGTGTTTTCACAGCAATTGTAATTTGCGTCAGTTGCATTTTTGTTTATTATTTCTACATAGAAAGTAAAGGAATCTCTTAGAACAGAGATTTTGTCAATGGTTTAAAGAAATGATTGGAGGGTAAATTGTTAAATTCAGACTTTTCCCTTAAATTTTCTGATAAAGTGTCTTTTGATGACAATGACAGTAATGTTTTAATCAGATACTCATATGGGGACTCCAAAGACATTAATATAATGTATGTTTTTCTCTTAATATTTAGGGTTATTAAGTATAAACTGGCTTTACATTTCATATACATGGATTTGAGGAAACAAATCAGTGTTTTGTTATACAAATATATGTAAAAGCTTTTAGTGTCCAGGTAATGCTTAACAAAATTGCAGTAGGACAATTTGGTGTAAGATTAAAAACATACTTATGATCAGTCTTTTCCATATTTATATTTTATGAGGTAGTGATGCATTTACCTTCAGGTCCCACAGTTACTTGTTCCCTGCAATATTAGCTTTTTAAGGAGATTAAATTTGCAGAGTAGAGGGAATGTTTCTGTGTATTCCTAAAATTCTGTTTATCTTAGAAATAAATTCTGGCTCTGCCACTGGCTGTCTGTTAGTGAGTTCTCCCCCGAGTCTCAGACTTTTAGCTAATAAAATGGAAATATTAATATCTATTGCTTCATTTATTAGTAGGATTTTTATTAATTCCGAAGCCTCAAATGCATAAATACTGAATATATATGACCATTGATTAGTGTTTTTCCAGGCTCAGGAATCAGTAGCAAGTACTCAGGATGGAGAGACACGTGATTGTTGGAAGGGTGAGGCTTAAAACATAGGCTGAGCATTCCTAATCCAAAAAGCTCAGATGCTTCAAATTCTGAACCGCTTTGAGTGCCAAGGTGATGCTCAGCAGAAGTGCTTAGTGGAGCACTTCAGATTTGAGGTTTTTGGGTTAGGGATGCTGAACCAATAAATATATACTGCAGACACTCTAAAATTTGAAAAAATCTGAAATCTAAAACATTTCCGGTCCCAAGCATTTTGGATAAGGGATACTCAGCTGTGAGTTAACAGTCAGTTTCTGGCCCATTAGAAAGGATCCCGACTGCACACACTCTGGGTGTTCATCAGGACACCACCCACTGATTACCAGCTTGAATTCTCCATGTCCAGAAATCTCTGTTTAACCTGTGATGCTTTGCAAGGAAACCCTCCTGGTTAAATGAATACCTCCTCTGAAATGATCAGGAAAGGGAACTGTCTGCACATGGTGAGGCAAGCCTATACTTCATGCCTTGATTTCAAAAGTTCCCCTTTCCCTTGGGAATCTTGCTAATCATTGCTGCCAGTACTGTGATGGCTCTTTGGCTGTCTACTTTCCCATTTTCCGCTCTATCCCTTATTTAGAAACACACACTTAATTCCCTGCAGAATACAGAAGTTCACTTTATGACTTTCAACAAAACTTGGAGCATCCCATCACATTGGCTGCTGACTAGGGCAGGCCTGGAACCACCCCTCACTGCACCCTCTGCAAGGCTGCCTGTTCAGCCTACAACATCTAATCCCCACCTTCAGAAGTGGCTGTCAGCTGGTCACAGTCCCTGCTGACCTTCATTTGTGCTCTTATCATCTGTTTAATTTCTGTGGAATCAGTAATGGTGTTCCTTCTTTCAGTTCTGATTTTAGTTATTTCACTCTTCTCTCTTTTCTTTTTCTTTTTTTTCTTTTTTTCAAGGCAGAGTCTCAAGCTGTCGCCCTGGGTAGAGTGCTGTGGCATTACAGCTCACAGCAACCTCAAAATCTTGGGCTTAAGCAATTCTCTTGCCTCAGCCTCCCAGGTAGCAGGGAATACAGGCGTCTGCCACAACGCCCAGCTATTTTTTAAGTTGTGGTTGTCATTATTGTTTGGCGTGCCTGGGCTGGATTCGAACATGCCAGCTCTGGTGTATGTGGCTGGTGCCTTAGCCGTTTGAGCTACAGGTGCTAAGCCACACTCTTTTCTCTTTTCTTAGTCTCCCTAATGGTTTGTCAATTTTGGATTTTTTGAAGAAGCAACTCTTGATTGTGTAGATTTTTCTCAGAGGTTGACTTTTATTTGTAAATCGTTCTTACTCTAAGCAAATTGATATTTTAGATGAGTGTTGGGCTTCTGTATTTTGTTTTCATAGTTTAGCAATGCAAAAGGCTCTATTGCCTGACATATATAGATGTACAGGGTAGCCATAAAGTTGGCATGCAATTTAAAATTGCACGCAACATTTATGGCCACCCTGTAGAAAAGGTTTAAATAACCAGAGCTTTAAAATAATAAACTCGAATGCCTCTGCTGCTTTTTTCCCCTTTGTCACACTGCTTATTGCAATTTGTTCTTTTTTTCTTCTCTTTCTCTCTCTTTTGGAGTCAGGGTCTGACTCTGATGCGTGGGCTAGTATAGTGGTGTCAGCCTAGCTCACAGCAACCTCAAACTCCTGGGCTGAACTGATCCTCCTGCCTCAGCCTCCTGAGTAGCTGTGACTACAGGTGCCCGCCACTATACCTGTCTTATTTTTTAGCTTTTTGTAGGGATGAGTTTTGCTGTGTTGCTTGGGCTGGTCTTGAACTCGCAGCCTGAAGCAGTCCTCTTGTGTTGGTTTCCCAAAGTGCTGGGATTGCAGGTGTGAGTCACAAAGCCTGCCCTCTTCTTATACTTTGTTACGTTATTGTGGTTATTCTCTTATAAAAACAGTTCAGTAGTGTCCCGTGATTTGATTCATGCTGAACTGGTACAAGTTCAGGTGAGATTGTCATTATATTAAATGGAAAGCTAATAATATTAATAAAAAGGGATGATTTAGGGAAGTTTGGAGGACTAGTGGATTGAAAATTCCAAATTTTAATTTCAATTTCATGAACTATAACGTGTCATCCAACATGTAGACCCATTGCCTCTCCCCACTCTACCTTCCTATGTAGAAAATCTGACAGTCCCATGATTTAGGGAATTGCCCTCTCTGATTATGAGCCATAGGCAGCTTCAGGGTTAAAACAATTCAAGGAAATGCCATTCAAAACAATTCATTTCATGACTTCTTTTATACGGAAGCTGAGAATCTTGTTCAGGCCTTTTGGTATACTTTAATTTCTCCCTCCGTTCCTTCATTTCTTTCTCATTCTCTTTTCCCCCTTGTAAATCAGGAATTTTCTAGCTACATATTTTTTAAAAAATATTTAATTAACAAAGATTATATACTCTATTCACAGTGTACATCATGATGATTTGATAGACATGCATTGTGTGCTGATTAGAGCGCTTCATCAATTTGCATGTCATTCTTGTGCAGGGGTCATGATGATTTTCTGTAAAGTTCGTGTGCAATTTTACATTGTTGCCAAAGTGAGCACTTTTTTTTTGAGACAGAGCCTCAAGCTGTCCCCCTGGATAGAGTGCTGTGGCATCACAGCTCACAGCAACCTCCAATTCCTGGACACAAGCGAGTCTCTCGCCTCCACCTCCCAAGTAGCTGGGACTACAGGCGCCCGCCACAACGTGCCCATTTTTTGGTTGCAGCCGTCATTGTTGTTTGGCGGGCTGGGCTGGATTCGAACCTGCCAGCTCAGGTGTATGTGGCTGGCGCCTTAGCCCATTGAGCCACAGGTGCCGAACCCAAAGTGAGCACTTTTCAAGTTTTGTGTGTGGTTTTTTTTTTTTTTTTTTAATTCTAAGTACTCAGTCCTTTTGGACGGGAAACATTTTGTCTCAGGGGCATGGTACACACTTGCCTTCTGCGTTCCCAACCTCCTCGTGTCTTTTATTGCCCTAATCTTCACTCAAAACTTCTTTTTGTAAATCAAACCATTTATTTCTTTAAGACACTTCTGTCACTATTTCCATGGATATTGTAATTTGTTGTTATCTAATCAGTACTAAAAATCATTTTATTTCACCAAAAAATTTTTTTTTGAGACATAGCCTCAAGCTGTCACCCTGGGTAGAGTGCCGTGGCATCACAGCTCACAGCAACCTCCAACTCCAGGGCTCAGGCGAGTCTCCTGCCTCCACCTCCCAAGCAGCTGGAACTACAGGCACCCGCCACAACGCCCGGCCATTTTTTGGTTGCAGCCATCATTGTTTGGCGGGCCCGGGCTGGATTCAAACCCGCCAGCTCAGGTGTACATGGCTGGCGCCTTAGCCCGTTGAGCCACAGGCGCCGAGCCACCAAAAAAGTTCTTATACTACTGTTTTATAATATGTATTCCATTTTATTGATTCTGAGACACGCATCTTTTCACATTTTAACATCTTTGAAATTTGATGTCTCTTGTAATTGCTAACATTTTACAACTATTAACTGGCAGCACTTCTGTTTTTATTTTTAATACATAAAATATTGGTGCATCTTTCGGTTAACAGCAGTTAACAGATCTAACAGCAGTTAGATCTAATGAAATGAGTTCTATTAATGACCATTGTAATAATTAATAGGACCCATAAATGACCATTAAGAGTTTTATAAAAACTTTATAGTGGAAAAAATTATTTACAAGTTTTAAACCTGCATACTTAAGTATTTTTATATGTATTCCATTCTTTTGCATGAGTACTTATTTTTGGTTATAGTTATAGCACATATCCTATTTTGCTCCTCTTATTTTTATTACTATTATATCTTAATTTCCCCCTGCTGTAGGCATTCGTATTGGTCATTTTCAGAAACTACGTAATCTGGCCAGGCATAGTGTTGCGTGCCTGTAATCCTAGCATCCTGGGAGGCCGAGGTGGGTAGATTGAGCTCACAAGTTTGAGACCAGCCTCAGCAAAAGTGAGACCCCGTCTCTACTAAACATAGAAAAACTAAGGCAAGAGGATTGCTTGAGCCCAAGAGTTGGAGGTTGCTGTGAGCTGTGACACCATAGCACCCTATCCAGGGCAACAGCTTGAGACTCTGTCTCAAAACAACAACAACAAAAAAAAAACAGGCTTGGCGGCTAGGGTGCCCCCACATACACCAGACCTGGCAGGTTCGAACCCAGCCTAGGCCTGCCAACAACAATGACAACTACAACAACAAGAACAACAAAAATAGCTGGGCATTGTGGAAGGTGCCTGTAGTCCCAGCTACTTGGGAGGCTGAGGCAGAGAATCACTTAAGCCCAAGAGTTTGAGGTTGTTGCGAACTGTGATGCCATAGCCCTCTATTTACCAAGGGCGATATAGTGAGACTTTTGTCTCCAAAAAAAAAAACAAAAATAAACCACACACACAGATTTCATAATCTGTCTAGTGTATGACCATAACTAAACTGCCTACTGTCCAACATTAAAAATTTAGATTGTTGGGTGGTGCCTGTGGCTCAGTGAGTAGGGCACTGGCCCCATATGCC